>CM077218.1:53617828-53790328 GCA_039654775.1 Spinibarbus caldwelli
TTGGAATATACATTTTCTTATTGAGATTTCTGTACTTGTCGTTTTTTTTCGTAATGCTTTTTTACAATTGGTGATATTGTGTTTGGCAAGCAAAAGTATGATGAATGTAGGCTTTTTTTAGGCCTAATACATATGTCCCAGATTACAAAGTGACCTGTCCCAGATTATCAAATTCAAGTAGATTTTTTATTTTTTTTTTGTTGGCACAAAAACACTAATAGGTGTGGCATGTCTCCTCTGGGTATAATATATACATTCTTTCTTCTGGTGTGGTTAGAAAACATCTTATTGATTTCAGAATAGTCTAATGTGTTGATCTCATGTGTTAAATAGATATCGAAATAAATCGCGGAAGTCAAATTGCAAAAAAATGTCCCAGATCACCCGAATTCACCCTACTTGGTGAAACTGTCAGACAGTCCCTTAACCATGATAATGCTGTTATTTGCTTAAAGGTCCCATATTGTCAAAACTGAATTTTCTTGGCTTTTTTCATAATAACTGAGGTCTAGGGGCTATGTAACTACCATATAAGTTTCAAAACATTCAGTCCACAGTCAAATGCACACAGCCTGCATAAAGTAGCTGTGCTTTTTCACGAGGCGTTGTGACTTCCATAAAACTGTGATGTCCGAACTATTCAATCACCATCCCGAACTTTAACAGACGAAACCAGATCGGACCTGTAACGTTACACTCTCACTCAAAGGATGATCTGACAGGATTGTTACTATGAGGTGGATACATCTAGCGTGTATAGTAAAGACAAACTCACCGTGTCTATCTAGTCATGATGATGTAGTAAATGCATTTCAATTTCAGCAGGCAACTATTTTTACAGCTACATTATTACTAGCCACAATTAATCACAACAATGTAATGTTATATACAATTACAAATGATAGTAAATAAATCGTCAGTTTGTTGTTTTACACACATGCACACAAACATTATTTCATACACGACATAGTCGTGAGATGCAAGAAACCTCCAGACGCGCCCATAACAACAAAACACAATACTTTATTAAACCTTTTCTGATTAGAAGTGTGCGCTGCAAACGCGAGCATTTTTGACGATCATTTTTGTCCAGTCCGCTCGTTTTATCGCATTTAACCAGAGCTGTCGTTGGTTTTTTTGTCTGGCAGTGGCAGCAGGTATGCGATCAAATTTCTAATTTGATGCTGTATTACATCGATTCTGGCACCCAACATCACAAGAAGATAATATTTGAAGCTCCTTATGTAGCCGAATCTGCGCTGGTTTGAATGGGCCAGGGTTGCCAGGTTTTCACAGCAAAACCCGCCCAATTGCTACTAAAAACTAGCCCAAAACTAGCCCAATCGCTTTTCTGGGGGATTCCCGGTAAAAATCGTGTTCAGGTGGGGTAAAATACACGTTTTTTGGCGAGGTTCCCCTGATAAAAGTCGCATTCCAGGGGCTAAATATCACGTTATTGGGGTCGCTTCAACCCGCGGACATGAAAAACAACCCGCGGAAAGAGCGTTAAAGTAGACCAATTTTGCGGGAAAACGTCTCCGGTTACTATCGTAACCTCGGTTCCCTGAGAGCGGGAACGAGACATCACGGAGAAATTCTCCGTTATGGGAACTCCTTCCCTTCAACCTTTCCTGAAGTCCTATTGGCTCACGCCAGTCCAAATGACTGGCCAATTGTCGCAAAGTATGCAAATCGCATGCAAATACTGACGAGCTCGAGAGGCAGTATAAAATGCGGTGCCCGCGACAATTACATCAGAATCGGATACTGAACGCCGCTTAGCTGGTCGAGCAGCGAGCACGGCGACCTCCGTGATGTCTCGTTCCCGCTCTCAGGGAACCGAGGTTACGATAGTAACCGGAGACGTTCCCTCTCGAGCTTTCACGAGACATCACGGAGAAATTCTCCGTTATGGGAACGATATTCAATCCCGCCGTGAGAGAGGCTATGAGCAGCCTGTACAAGTTACACACTCAGCGAAGATAGAATACACACATACAATTCCCACTAATAGCGACGCTTGAAGGCGGGCTCGCAGCTGATAGGTGGAGGTAAGCCAATGAGCGTCTAAACCCCAGGTATACGAAATTTGCATATCTGGTCAGTAATAACGTAGGCTGCGCTGAGAAAAGGGCAAAACAGACGCAATAACTGAACTGTAAGGGGCTGCACAGAGATAACTGTGTTTAAGCAGCATAAGCATAACATGATAATGGTAGCACTTAGTGAATCACACAGGAATAACAGGAAGCTGCACTGTTACAGGGCAGACAACAACAACAATCGCATAGAGGGCTGCGCAGAGTAATTACTGTGCGAGGCAGCAACATACATGAATAGAGGTAGCAAAACATGAATCAGTCACTCACCGACAGCACTTGGGAGGCTAAGGACTGAACATCCAGCTTGTAAAACCTGGCAAAGGTATTCTGAGAAGACCAGCCGGCTGCAAAGCATATATCCCGAATAGACATACCTCTCGACCAAGCCCAGGAGGAGGCAATAGCCCTTGTTGAGTGGGCCCTAATGTGCAAGGGGCATTCCAAACCTCGGCTCGTATAAGCAGCCGTGATAGCGTCCACAATCCAGTGGGAAAGCCTCTGTTTTGACACGGCCCGGCCCTTCGCACAACCACCGTAGCACACGAAAAGCTGGTCAGATTGCCGAAAGCTAGCCGAACGGTCAATGTAAATCCTCAAAGCCCTGACGGGGCACACCAAAGTCTGAGCATCCGCATCACGCGAGGTCGATGACTCAGAAGACAGGGCAGACAACGACACAGTCTGCGTTCTGAAGGGAGTAGATAGCGATTTAGGCACGTAGCCCGGTCTCGGCCGGAGAGTGACGCTGCAGTCACCGGGTCCGAAGCGAATACAGTCGCTGTCCACAGAAAACGCATGTAAATCCCCTATGCGCTTAGCCGAAGCGAGGGCAAGAAGAAGTGCAGTTTTGAGGGATAGCTCCTTCAAATCAACGGATGGTAAAGGCTCGAAAGGTGGCTGTGAAAGAGCTCTTAACACCACCTCTAGGTCCCAGGGCGGGACTGAAGGCGGACGCGGGGGATGCAATCTCCTCGCTCCCTTGAGAAAACTCACCACCAGCGCGTGCCTGCCGATCGATTGCCCGCCCAGTGGGGAACGAAACGAGGCAATAGCTGCCACATAGACTTTCAGTGTTGATGGTAGAGAACCACTATCCAGTCTGTACTGTAGAAAACGCAGAACATCCGACACAGAGCAAGTAGCCGGGTCGATATGAACATCACTGCACCATTTCACAAACACTCCCCATTTCAGAGCATACAAACGCCTCGTAGAGGGTGCCCGCGCCTCCAAGAGCGTCTCGAGCACTCGAGAATGCAGGGTGCTCAGCTCCTCTGATATCCCCGAAGCAGCCACACATGAAGGCTCCACAACTGCGGGTTCGGGTGCCACACCGAGCCGCTCACCTGAGATAGCAGGTCCTTCCTTATGGGGATCGGCCAGGGCGGTGCCACCAGCAGCTCTGTCAGGTCCGGGAACCAAGGCTGGTTCGGCCAGTTCGGGGCGATGAGTATCACCGAAGCCCCCTCCTCCCTGATCTTGCATAACACCAGTGGCAATATCTTGATCGGAGGAAACGCATACAGCCTGGCTGCTGGCCAGTGCGATGTCAGAGCGTCCCCCTTCAGCGGGGAGTGAGACAGGGAGAAGAACAGCGGGCAGTGCGCATTCTCGCTCGTGGCGAACAAATCCACCTCCGCTCTCCCATAGCGAGTCCAAATCATACGAACCGACTCGGGGTGCAACCTCCACTCTCCTTGGGGAATCCCCTTCCTCGAAAGCATGTCCGCCCCGCGGTTCAGGAGACCGGGGATGTGCGCTGCTCTGATGGAGAGAAAGTGGCGGTCCGCCCATAGCAGGAGATTCGCTGCCTGCTTGTACAGAGTCCTGGAGCGTACGCCTCCTTGGTGATTTATGTACGAGACCACGGACATGTTGTCGGTGCGAATCAGTACATGTCGCTGTTCCAGCTGCGTACGAAAATCCGTTAGAGCTAAGAACACCGCTTCCAGCTCCAAGCGGTTTATGTGCCACCGGCTCTGAGGTTCTGACCACAGCCCCGAAGCCGGCCTGCCTTCGCACACTGCTCCCCAGCCGCGAGTCGATGCGTCCGTCGTGACCACGACACGCGACGTCACCAAACCCAGAGGAACCCCCCGGCTGAAGAGCTCCGGGTTGCGCCACGGCCTCATAGCTTCGATGCAGCCGCGGGAGATCGCGATGCGCAAACGGCCCGAAGTCCACGCCGTCCATGGGACTCGAGATTTCAGCCATAACTGCAACGGGCGCATGTGTAGTAAGCCCAGATGACATACCGCTGAAGCAGACGCCATGAGTCCCAGCAGCCTCTGAAATTCCTTCAAGTGAACAGAGCTGCCCAGTCTGAAATGGCGCAGGGAAGACAAAATGGCCGCCGAGCGCTCCTGAGAGAGGCGGGCTCGCATCTCTACCGAGTCGAAGCACACCCCCAGATATGTTATAGACTGACTCGGGGCGAGAATGCTCTTCTGCATGTTGACACATAGCCCTAGGGACTCTAAGTGACGAAGCAGCATGTCTATATGGCTGAGTAGCGTGTCCCGGGACTGAGCTAGAATCAGCCAGTCGTCCAGATAGTTGAGAACGCGCATCCCGCTCGCTCTGAGGGGGGAAAGTGCCGCATCCATGCACTTCGAAAAAGTGCGTGGGGCCAAAGCCAGCCCGAAGGGGAGAACAGAGTATTGGTACGCTGTGCCCTCGAAAGCAAACCTCAGAAAGCGTCTGTGATGCGGTGCTATCTGAATGTGAAAGTACGCGTCCTTTAAGTCCACGGACGCAAACCAGTCCCCGGGGCGAATTTGCGCCAGGATCTGTTTCAGCGTTATCATCCTGAACGGACGCTTGCATAGTGCTCTGTTGATGGGCCTGAGATCTAGAATCGGGCGGAGTCCCCCGTCTCTTTTGGGTACCACGAAATAGCGGCTGTAGAAACCGCTCTCCAGCTCGCTCGGCGGGACTCGCTCTACCGCTCCTTTCTCGAGCAGACCGCATACCTCTCGTCTCAGAACCAGGGCATTTCGAGGCAATGTTAGCGACTGCACCACGCCGTTGAAACGGGGCGGTCTGCGTCTGAATTGAAGAGTATATCCGTGCTCTATCACACCGAGTAGCCAACGCGAGATTCCCGGAATAACTTCCCACGCGCTCAGGAACTGACATAGCGGCTTTAGCGGCTTGGTCGTTGGATGCGCCGGCGAGTGATGCGCGGCTATAAACTGTGTGGGCGGCAGCTCTGCACCGCTCTGAGGCGGGGCAAGCGGCACCGCATTGACTGAGTGAGGAGGAAAGAGCTCTTTTTGTGAGAATGTATGCATTTTTATTGAATGAACATCCAACACACAAACATTTGAACACTTGAACTTTTGGCGCTTTGGAGCCGGGCCGCTCGCGCACTCTCCTCCTCTCTTCAGGCCGTCAGGACGACGGCTTAGCAGCCGGCGGCGGGCGAGAGTCACGTCGCGGGCTTCTCCGCTGGCCATGGCGCTTCCTCCCGGGACCCCACGCCTTCCTCCGGACATCCGGCTCCTGGCGAGGAGCAGCAGCAGTCACCACCGCGGTCGCTGGCCTGGGGTTATCCCTCCGTTGTGAAGAGCCAGGTGCCGACGAGGACCTGGATCTCGCCGTCTGCTGCTGGAAAGCGCGCCTCGGCATGACGTGACTCATGGCTTTGGCGCGCTTTTGAGCCTCCGCAAAGCGCTCAATAATGGACTCCACGGCGTCACCAAAGAGGCCGGAGGGAGTCACAGGAGCGTTCAGCAGCACCTTACGGTCAGCATCCTTGAGATCAGCTAGGTTTAGCCATAGGTGCCTCTGAAGGACGACCATAAAACCCATGGCCTTACCCACGGCCTGGGCTGCTCGCTTTGTCGCCATCAGCGCGAAGTCTGTCGCCGCACGCAGATCCTTAATAGCCTCCGAAGTGAGAGCTCCACCCTCCGCCGCCTGCAGGAGCTTCGCCTGAAAAACCTGCAGCACCGCCATGGCGTGCAGCGCGGAAGCCGCCTCGCCATCAGAGGCATATGCTTTATTAGCGAGGTGGGCGGTGGTCCTGCATGGCTTCGAGGGAAGGCTGATGTCCGAGCCTAGGGTCTTGGCCGCTGCAGGACACAGGTGTGCAGCGACGGTCTCCTCGACAGGGGGAGAGCGCACGTAACCGTGGGCCTCCGCCCCATCCACGTGGGAAAAGATGGCCTGCGTGGCAGAGTGGACGCGTGCCGATTGGGGCGCAGACCACGTTTTCACCAGCTGCTCGTGTACGTCGGGGAAGAAGGGGACCGACGCCCTTGAGTCAGCTTTCCGGGTGGACCTGAAATACCAGGAGTCGAGCTTACTCTTGGCAGGCTCTTCTGGAGGACTCCAGGTAAGCTCCAACTCCTGGACAGCCTTTGACAGAACCCTCATGAGCTCCTCTTGGAGGTCTGGGGGCCCTGTGCTGTCCGTTTGATCGGGCTCCGACCCCGCCCAATCCTCCCTCTCCGAGGCCGAAATGGACATCGAGTCATGCCCCTCCTCTTGGCCAAAGGACACAAACTCCTCGATGTTGGAAGGAGGGCGGAAGCAGTCCTCAGGGAAGGAAACCGGGGAACGGGGTGACCCTTGGGTTTGGCGGAGCGGCAAGACGACGCTCCCGCCACCGGTAGAGGGGGGGCCCACCAGCGGCACGCTGGCGGCAGTGGGCCTCATCCCAAATAGGCCGCGAGCCATATCGCGGCGGGTCCGGAGAACGCGGGCCGGCAGGTCCGCGCAAAGTCTGCAGTCAGACTCGTCCAGCGCCGCCTCGGCGTGGGCCAGGCCCAGGCAGGCAACGCAGTGATCGTGTTGATCCGGCGGCTCTATTGGTCCCGCACAAATCTTGCAAACTGTTGCCATAATGAATTCAGCAGGTGAAGTAGAAGATTCTGATGTAATTGTCGCGGGCACCGCATTTTATACTGCCTCTCGAGCTCGTCAGTATTTGCATGCGATTTGCATACTTTGCGACAATTGGCCAGTCATTTGGACTGGCGTGAGCCAATAGGACTTCAGGAAAGGTTGAAGGGAAGGAGTTCCCATAACGGAGAATTTCTCCGTGATGTCTCGTGAAAGCTCGAGAGGGAACCACAGACTTGGCAACACTGGAATGGGCCGCCTCTAGTTCTCCCTTTGTTTTGCCTCCAGCTAGCGCTGTGACAGTCGTGACGTCGGCCCTACATGACCCTAGTTACATGTGGTTGGCCTAGCCGTGCGTCACTCAGAAAACAACAGGCCAATCAGAAGAGAGGCTCATGAATATTAATTAGACAGGCCAAAATATGCTTGTTCTTAGCTGAGCTCCTGAGAAAGGAGCAGTAAAAATATATTGAGATGGTTTTTGGTACTTATACCGCAAATATATATTCTTAAGGACATCAAAACCTAAAATAAAACTTCAGAAAGGTGTACAATATGTGACCTTTAAAGGTGCACTAAGCGATTTTTGCCAAACGATGTTGATTTTTGAAAGCACTAAAACAAGCATACCAATACCCCAACACCACGCCCTTATTTTGAAATCTCCGCCCCACACGTACTTACACAACCCTGGCATAAAGACGATTGCGGAAACAAATGAAGATGACACACAAGCATATTCAAACATGCCAACACAGATAAGTTGTGTGAAACAATCCAAAATCAATGTTACTCACCTATCAAGAAGAAACAACACAACCTCGGCGTCTGATTCGAGCCCTTCCTGCTCCTTGAGTTTCTCTCCACCGCTGGAAAACTGCTCCGATATTTACACGAGTCCTACCTCTTGCCTGATCGTAGTCTTTCTTTTTAATGTTTTGTTTCTCCAATATTTTCCTCTTTTTTATCTTCCAGTTCTCTCTATCTATTAGTCGATCTGCTAATATCCATCTGTGCACTCAAATTAAGCGCTCTCTTCTTGCTATCATCACAAGACATGCCCCTTACTTCTGATTGGCTACAAGTGTGTTTTGGGACTCGGTCCGACACTGTAGTCAAAAGTGTTTTTCAAAAAATGCTTAGTGCACCTTTATTGCTTATTTTGGCAAATCTGCTTTTCCACACAGAAATTCATGTTCAGTGAAGCTCCTCCCACAACATTCACATCATCAGTGAAGCTATTCCCACAACAATCACATCATCAGTGAAGCTCCTCCCACAACAATTAAAAAACACATCAGAAAATACATATTGCTATGAGAGAGTACATGTGCTTTGAGTTTGAAATGACTTTTAATTCAGCAAACTGTTTAAAACTGCACCAGAGGATCCACACTGAAGAAAAACCTTGTAAGTGTTCACACTGTGACAAGAGATTCATTCAGTTATCACATCTTTCCCTCTAAAAGTGTAGATCTCCTTTCACTCAGCTCTTCGCTTTTCTTCTCTTTTCACCTGGGAAGAAACTCCCAGTCAACACGGAGTCAAAATAACATCGTTGGAGTCCATCACCCTTCAAACCCGGAAGAACGTGATTGCAATTCCAACGCCTTCAAACCATCAAGACTTTCATCCAAGACTGCATCCAGACATTCGGTCAATGAGGAAGGCAATGCAAGTATGCATTTAACTAAATGAAACAGAGGTTCAGTATAAGCTGTAGACCCCATTGTAAAACGGCACTGATGGTTTCTTCTCAGGCGTGGTTAACTGACTCCTTTTCCATATCTGCATTTTCTTTCCATAGCTGCATTTTCTTGTTTCTCTAATGGCTTCATTCATCCAGTCTCACTTGCCCTTCCCCATGTATGAGTGATTTTGTGTTTGTTTGACTAGTTTGTGTTAGTGTTTAGGTAATAAAACCCTTCTGCACAAATTACATGAGTTTCTGATTCTGTCACTACTTGTGAATAATATCCCTTTTACAATCCGATGTAGCTACATGCTCTAATGCATTAGTACTGTAAGAAAGTTATTTTATGTGGCCATGAAAATATCCTTTCTTAGAGTTGATATGAAATTAAACTGAATGTTCGCTGGACAAACAGATTAGTTGATGGCAATTTAATTCTGCTACAGTTATTCATTTTATCAACATCTTATAGTTATTGTCCATTTCTATTTTCTGCAGATTCTGCTTGCTTTAGTTCTGAAAGCCATGACATATAATGTTTGCTTTTGGTGCTTTCTATGTGTTTCTTAAGAGAGCTTAAATGCCTAATAAGTTATATTGCATGTCTCTTTCCTTCATTCAGTCAGCGTTGAGTCTTCTGAGGAGAGGCAAAGTTCTCAGTATTTCTCATATTTACACAACCATCAAACACACTTTATACAGTTTGTTTAAGCAACATTTTACAGGCTCATTTCTGTATTGTTTTCATTGGGTTCAGCGCTACTTGTGCGTCTTTTTTGGTGACTTCCTACTGAAATAAACATTTAGTGGAGCAGGTATGGAATATTTTTTATTAATCAGAATATAAATTATAATCAATACAAGTATATAATAATATTATAATCAATAGGATTATAGCCTTTCATGTGAAGAAGTTATTTTTGCTATTCTGATCATAATGTATCAGTCTGAATGCAGAGGACTGTAAGGGAACAGAGTGTGTGAAGCCCCTCATCACCTGCCCACTTCTTAAAATAAAAAAAACTGTAAACAGTGACATATGTAAGGAATGCCGTTGGAGTGGATTGTATGTATATATATATATATAGGAACATGAAGCCAGACTCGACAGTTGTTCTGCAGACCGACTCGGCACCTCAAGACTTTGAGAGTGGTTTTCCTCAGAGCCAGAAGAAATCTACTACACAAGCTTGAGCATGTGAGTAAAATGTTTAATTCATTCATACCTGAGTAATTTTGAGTGCTTTTGTGTGTTCGTTAGTGTGATTGTTTCGATGTTTGGAATGAGAACTGTTACTGAATGTCAAGACACAGTTGGAGATCTGTGAAAAGAATTGATGGGAATTGATCTCAAGTGTGATTGTATTTCTATTCTTTTGACATTTGAATCAAATTTGTTAGTTATGTTGGAACAGAGACTGATAAAAATACTTGACACAACGCATTAAATAATGTTTTGTGGTGCTCTTTTTTTTTTTTAACATTTTAGGAATATAATCAGTTTCTGTACACACAAACCTGTAACATGTTAATAATCCAATTACTTTGTTGCAGTGAATGTAGTTGTTAGAAAGTCAAACTATTCTTGTGAACATATTATTGTGTTGTAGTTATTTGTCTGTACAGGATTATAAAGATGGGCAGAATGAAAAAAAAATATGGATAGAAAAATTCACAATAGAAAGCTAGACAAAACAGAAATGCATAGAATGTGTGAATTAGCAGATATGTGAGTACAGCGTTACTGAATGAGCATTTTAAATTGATCTGCTCTTTGTCTCGACGCTATTACTATTAATATAGTAATATAATTATTTACAAAGAGACAACACTTTGTATTTGCAAGGCTCTGGTCTCTTCTGCTTCAATTAAATAAATGCTTACATGTGTAAATAAGTTAAAAAAAAATAATAATAAAAAAAGACTTGTTGATTTTAGCAAATCTGCTTCTTCCAGACATAAATTCATGTTCAGTGAAGCTCCTCCCATAAACCCTTCAGAATGAAACACACTGAAGAACACTTATTCTTGATTCTTGATACTGCTGCAGATTATAAAGTTTCAAGTGGTTTTAGTTTCAGATTTGTTGTAATAGGGAAAATCTTTAGAGCTGTTGAATAATCTAGATCACATCTATAATCTAGATCACGTCACATAATCTTACGTAAATGATTCCATTGTATTCATACCCTTATCTGGGAAAGCTGAAATTTAGCCCAGGAGCATTCATATTGCTTGTAGATGTTACTGCACTTCGAGTGGAGTAACCTGTGGCAAATTCTATTGAATAGGTATGATTTGGAAAGACACACACTAAAAAAGTTTTCCAAACAGATGAAAATGCATATTTAATAATTCTCCCTATAGAAACCTGGGATTTGTGCCTATAATGTTTTAAAAATAATAATTTGAAGATCAATGTACCTCATTCATGGAACGTTTCATGGACATAAAATAGCTTAAAAGCATAAAATGAACAAAATTCTGCATATAAATGGTCTGCTTTACACTGTTACTGTTACATACACTTTTATGTCTTTTCACATTTCTGTTTCTTTTTTTACAAGTTACTGACAAATGAACTGTTTTTACTTTTATTACAGAGTTGATTGAGGAAAATGAGAATGAATTGAGTGAAGTTGAGGAGAAAAATCATGTGAAAACTGGAGAAAAACCTTTGAGTAAACGGAAAGTTTTAAAGAAAAGAAGGGCCATGAAATCTTTCACCTGCACTCAGTGTGGAAAGAGTTTCACATACAAATGTGATCTTAAGCTTCACATGAGAGTTCACACTGGAGAGAAACCGTTCACTTGTGATCAGTGCGGGAAGAGTTTCACACAATCAGCAAAACTTAAGAGACACATGAACATCCACACTAGACAGAAACTATACACATGTGATCAATGCGGCAAAACATTTTTGTGGGCTTCAAACCTGACAACACACCTGAGAGTTCATATAAAGGAGAAGCCACATTCATGTCATTTGTGTGGAAAGAGTTTTTCACATCTTCACAATTTGAAAGAACATCAGAAAGTACATACTGGTGTGAGAGAGTACATGTGCTTTGAGTGTGAAAAGACTTTTACTTCAGCGAGCAGTTTAAAACAGCACCAGAGGATCCACACTGGAGAGAAACCTTACAAGTGTGATCAGTGCGGGAAGAGTTTTGCACAAAAAGGACAACTTAAGGTACACATGTACATCCACACTGGAGAGAAACCGTACAAGTGTTCACACTGTGACAAGAGATTCATTCAGTCAGCAGCTCTGAAAACACATGAGAGGATTCACACTGGAGAGAAACCGTATTACTGCACTGCATGTGGGAAGTGTTTCACTCATTCATCTGCTCTACACAGACATACAAAAAACATTCACAGTAAGTAGATCATCTTCAGATCCAGCACTTTCAGATCTAATGCCGTGTCCTTGCCAAATGTGACACAATAATGCATCAAACAACAAAATATCATCTGGATAAATCTGTCATTACAAGTGACAAGACAAAGAAACATTATCTAAAGTTTTCACGGTGAATAAAGTTCATCATCTTCAAAACCAGCAGATTCAACTGAGATTCAGATCAACTCAAAGATGGAGTTCCTCTCCAATGAACAATGTCAAAAAACTTTATTCTTGTATATCAGTTTGCCTCATGATATAAATGATATAATTGTGATTTCTTATGAGATTCATATTATGTTCAGTTGTCTTATAATGCATATGTGTCACTTTTAGTTTTCTTACTCTTTCATGAAGAAACTTCAGGAAGTTGAAGAAGAGACTGTAACACTTTTAAGAGAGACAGATTTATTTTTAACCTTTTTCTTCACTGTTGTTTTTTTAAAAATACTATTTAATCTTCCACTTATGTTGTATTTAGAGAATGCAGATGCAAGATACACTGTCTTGTAGCTTGCAATTGATCCTTATTTGCTTCTCTTGTAAGAAGGGATGGGTATTTACTGTGGGGACACGGTATTTAATGGGCCCTTTTTATTAAAAAAATCGAACCGAACTGATGTGCAGTATCGAATGAATAGTAATATCTTTAAAACCTTAACGATACCCATCCATACTTGTATATCAGAAGGAGAGAGAGATCCATCTCATTAGTTTTCACTTTTACTTTCAGTAATTATTGATCATTTTTGCTTTGAGTAATTACTGATTAAATGTTACCTTTTTAGTAATATTTTACCTTTTTAATATTTTATCAACAGCTTTTATTGTCTGCTGATTGTATTTGCATAAGGATAAAAACATTTTGGAATTTTAATTTAAATATCTGAAAGCCATGTAGTGTTATGTTGGCTTTCTGTTTTAAATTTCTCAGAAAAGATTTTCAATTGAATTGAAAGCCTTTATCGTCATTGTATTTTTCTGCATACACTCTTAAAAATAAAGGTGCTTCAAAAGGTTCTTCAAGCAATGCCATAGAAGAACCATTTTTGGTTCCACAAATAACCATTCAGTCAAAGGTTCTTTAAAGAACCATCTCTTGCTTACCTTTTTATAATCTGAAGAACCTTATTCGCCACAAAGAACCTTTTGTGAAACAGAAAGGTTCTTCAGATGCAAAAGGTTCTTTATGGAACCATTTAGACAAAAAGATTCTTCTATGGCATCGTGAAGCACCTTTATTTTTAAGAGTGTACAGTGAAATTAGGAGCACTGCTCCTGACTGCTGTTAGAAAGCAAACATATAACTACAGATAAAACATGAAACTATAGACTGTACGGTATAATTACAAAAGTGACGTAATATTGCACATTGAGCAAGCAGAGTAAAGTGAGCATTAAACTTCATACATTTTGATGTAGTAAAATGACAGTGGTTCAGAAGTTTGGTTTGTAATTTGAACAGAAATCTGAATTGTTTTAGCAAGTGAAGTTATTAATGTAATTTTGGGGGAGGAGTACGCCCATCTAATCTTCCAATTAATATCAGAGTATATAAACAGCCTCTTAACACTTCCGTTGTTAGTTCTTTCGGCATGTTGGGCCAGCCCTGTCCTGTGAACAGAGTCCCAACCTCCTACTACTATTTACTTGGCCTCGGCCAATACACACCCATTTTTCCCCTCCTTAGGTTTCTCAGAAGCGGCCTCTAGTGTGAGGCTGCTTCAGCAACAAGGAACCGCTCTGGCTGCTCCTTTGCATACCTCTCTTTCTTCCTATGACCTCTCTTCCAGAAGTGCCCTAGCATGAGGCTGCCTCAGCAGAGTGCCTGCCTTTTCTCCCCCTTTGCTAGCTATCCACCACCTACATCAGCTACATCACCTTGCTCCCTCTCTACAGCCACTTACATAACAAACCCAACCCACAACTCCGCTGTGAAACCTCCACCTGTCTGGGTGTTTTCACACCTGGTCATTTTTAAGGAATCTGAGCTATTGCAGATCTTTGTAAACCAAGTCCATCTTGGGAGGTGGTCTGAGCATTGTTCGCTTTCAGCTATCAGCATGGTTCTCTAAACTGTTCACAGTGAACTCAAATTGATCCGGGCTTATTTAATGTTTGGGGAATTTCCAACGCTATCTCACGGCAATTCGTACATATTTTACGAGGTGGCTAATTCGTATGAATTCGTACGATCTCACTCATACGATTTAGTATGATTTGTCTAAACCCCAGTGATGGGTAGGTTTAGGGGTGGGGTTAGTTCTAGGTCATTTGTACAAATTCATACGAATTGGCAACTCATAAAATATGTACGATTTAGCAAAAATCATATGAATTTATCAGAGTGAGGTTGTACGAATTTGTACGAATTAGCCACCTGAATTAGTATGTACGAATTGCCGTGAGATCGGGCTGGAATTTCAATTTAGTTGGTTATCTGATGCTTCTGTTCAAATGACTTTCGTCATGGCTGCATCTTCAGGAAGATTTCAACAAAGTATGTTTACGACATACTTTTCGTGTAAGCACACAGCATGATATTTAATGAGATCATTAAACCACTGTAACACTCTAAAAAAAATGGTGCCATATAGCACTAAAAGTGGTTCTTTGGCTCGTAATCATAGGGGAACCACTTTTGGTGCTGTATAGTACCAAATCTTGGTGCTTCAGTGGTTCGTCTGCAGTTCTTCACTGGTTCTTTGGCACCGCTACCATATACAGAACCTGTTAAGCTCCTGTATGGTTCTTCAGCAGTTCTTCAGTGGTTCTTTGGGGTGAAGAACCTGTTAAGCTCCTTTAAAGTTATTTACAAGCCAAAGAACCACTGTTGGCGCTGTTTAGCACCATTTTTGTTGAAGAAATACAGTGCAATATGGCACTTCTTATGGTTCTACACAGCACTATTTGACAAAGGTGCTGTATAGCACCTTTGAAGATATGGTGCTATATAGCACCAAAAGTGGTTCCCCTATGATTACGAGCCAAGAACCACTTTTAGTGCTATATAACACCATTTTTTTTTTTTTTTGAGTGAAGAGCCATATTTCATAATTCATTATTTTAAATTGATTATCATAATTATTTGTGTTATATTATGCTGTATATTTTTCAGTTCATATTAGTTTGTTACTGTGCATGTCTAGTGATGTAATTTCTTAGTTCACGTGCATGGTTATCTAAGGCACGTGGGGGCGCGTGCAAGATGGCGACCGGGACAGTTGGTGATATTCAAAGCTAAGAAATGCTAAATGATTTTCTAACCTTAAACATTACAACTGATTAGTGCAAACACGTGGAAATATCTCCTTTCGTTGTTGCTTTTACTGAGATAAAGATTTCGGACTCTTTGTTGGGGTGATCTGTTGCCCAGAGTTTGTCAGATTGCAGTTGGAAAAACCAAAGGTGACAGAAAAAAGATCAAGAGACCAAGGTAAAAGGAAGCTTTCATTTACAAGAGAAAACAGAGATTTAACAGAGGATGTTATGGAAGTTGTCAAAGCAGGTGGTATGCATTTCTACACTAATTCTGATGGAGGAGTTATTCCTCTTCCTGATTCAGCTCCGTGCACTCCGGTCGCAAAGAAGGAAAAAGCTGAACCTACATTCTCCGAATTGCAAGACAACATTGCGGACAATGCGGACAATCTTGCAAGCTTGATAAAGAAAAATGCAGACACCATCGAAGCCTTAAAGGAATCATCAGAGTTTCTCTTCAACGAAGTTCAAGATATGAAAACAGAAATAACAACGGTTAAGAAGACAAGTGATGATCAACAGAAGAGAATAACTGGTCTGGAGGACAGGTTGAACGAAATGGAAGGCTATCACAGAAGATGGAACCTGAGGCTGTATGGTCTGCCAGAGCATGAGTGAGAAGACATTAAACAGCGTGTGATTGACATCTGCAAGACAGTCATTCAAGACTCCGGAGAGGATCTGTGCTCCCAAATTGATGTAAGCCACAGGATCGGACGGAGAGAGGACGGCAAAATTCGACCGGTGATAACAAGATTTACGTCCAAGTCGACCAAAGAAAGAGTTTGGAAATGCGCAAAGAACTCGGAATTCCTCAAAACAAAGAAGTTAAAGTTCGGCGAAGACCTGACCACAAAAGACAAAGAGACACGTATTAAACTGTGGCCACAAATTGAAGAGGCACAAAAGCAAGGAAAAAAAATCTTTTTTCGTTGGAGCTAGAGCCATCATTGATGGTAAAGAAATAAGAATGTAATGGTGAAAAAGCCCTGATATGTCGTTAAGGAGAAGAATGATGGGTAATTTGTATGCCTTTCGCTAAGAAATTATACTAAAATTTTTGCTGAAATGTGAGGGGTGTATTCACTTTTGTGAGAATTGTGAGATATAGATATATATATATATATATATATATATATATATATATATATATATATATATATATATATATATATAATCTATATATTAGAGTATAATGTACCTGAATCTGTGACATGCCTGTGAGGCTTCCTCCATTTCACTGGCACCTCGTCAAGCTGGTCAAGCAGGTGTAGGGATTAGGATAAACAATAATTCCTAATTAATAATAATAATAATAATAATAATAATAATAAGAAGAAGAAGAAGAAGAAGAAGAAGAAGAAGAAGAAGAAGAATACAAAATACTTGTAATAATAATGATAAAACAATGTCCTTCACCATAAGTATCTGGATGCATCAATACACAGTACTAGATGTCTTATTTGACTTAACTTACCGCAAACTTCAATTGTGACTATTGTTTATATTTACAAAGTATCATAAAAGGACAGAAATTCAAGCAGTTATTTTTGTGTAGATGTAAAGACAGTAAAAAACAGTTCTGGAATTACTTACTTTTCGTAAACCTTGTCGGGCCATAGTACCATACTGGACATGGTTATGCTCACCTGAATCTCTCTGAATGATTTTAATGGTGACAGTGAGTGAATCTCAGCAGATGCGAGACTTCTAAGATTTCAGTCTTAAGGGGCTCTGGGGCATTTTTAAGTGTTATGACACAGTAAATGGCAGGTTATTATTAGTTTATTAGAGTGTAAGATAAATAAGATCTAGCTACCGTATACTGTGTTCTGAATCTCTCAGTTATTAAACACTCAAACACCAGCTTCACAGCAAATCAACACAAACAGAGACACACAACACTGAAGGAATAATCATTTATATCAAGCTTCAGACAAATAACTGAGAAATGTGAAAAAATGTGAGAGACAAGAAAACACATGAAGACCAGCTCATTTGATGTAAATGTGATCTAATGGGTTATAATAGAAACAATTACTTACGGGATTGAAAGAATACAGAAATCGGCACCAATATAGCAAATAAACATTCAGAAGGAAAAACAGTGAATCTCAGATCTACCATCACACGATCACCATTCACTGAAATACAGTTATTTTTAAATATAATCATCACTGTATTGAGAAATGAATTCAATCTTAACAGCTGATGAAAAAAAATATATATATTGTGGAAAACTTGCTCAAGATAAACACGTAAATTCAGCTCATAATATTAATTATTACAATTTTTCTCGATTGCTAACACACAATTCATGAAACAATTCACCATTTTCTCACAACTATAAACACAATCTCAAAACTATACACCAACCTGCACAAACCTCAAACTTCCAGGTCAAAAACAAATATTCTAGTGAAAAGCATATTATCTTCAGTCAAAATCAAACTTTGGCCTCAAATGATGCACAAATCTGCCAAATACACAGACTACTCCACTGCCTAGAAAACACTAGTGAGATCAATTCAAAACACTGTTACTAAAACCTCCTTTTGGGAAACAGGAATCCTTTTGTTAGTCAATGTCTGTTACAGTATACAACATAAATAGAGGAATGCAGATACAGTAAAATTCAGCAATAAACTTTAAGAAAAGTTTACTTTCATTACACTACTGTAAAGAGATCTTACAGTAGATGAAAAGCACTAGAGAAAAGTTCAAAGACCAAACAACTGAATATACAGTAAACACACATTGGAATATACTGTCTGTTACTTTACAGAAATAAATAAATAATGAATAAATAAATTCATTCAGCATCCTCTGTGAAATTGCATTAAAGTATTGGTAGTATCCTTATTTGTTATAGCAGTTTCTTAGTCATCTGACAAAAGACTTCTCTGCCTCCCCTAGACAGTCGTCTCTCAGTTCTGCAAAAATAGAGTACATGTAGGGACTGCTTGGCTACAAATCAATTACGTAAACAGTAATGAGTTTGAGGGTGTACAACGTATGCTCCAGTATTTACTGTACATAGAATAGTGAAAGTTGTCTCATCTGAAGTACTACTATGTACTGTAATTATATTGTATTTGTGTCAGTAGTATTGAAACCTTGTAGATGAGCCTGTAGGAAAACTTCCCTCATGGTCAGTCCATGCAGAAGAACATGGTCAACTGTAGTGCTTTATATTTCATCAGGAACAAATGACCTTTGACCTCACTCCCTTCATTTTTATTTCCCCCTCCTATTCCTCTTGGTCTCCCACTACCAGGATTTATTTTCCAAAACACATAATCACTTGTGCTATGGTTCATATCATCCTGAGATTTTGACCTGTGTGTCATCAGTTTTGCTACTGAATGTTCACACATGGATAAATGTGTGCTGTTTGGGTTCATTTTTTGATGCTTGAGTTAATTATATTGTGTGTTTGTGTTTTCTGAATGAGAACATGGTTAAACCTGTGCAAAATGCTGGCGTTTTTGTCTAGAGTTTTGCAGTAAACACTGAGCAAACTGGAACGTGTGTGCAAACAGGTGAAATGTGTTAAAAGTTTTGAGAAATGTGTCTTTGTTTCGAGAACTGTATGAATGGTTTGGAAAATTGGGCCAAATAAATCAGTTATAGTGTGTTAGCGATCGAGAAAAACTGTAATACATGTTTGAAGTATATTTACCATGAATTTGATTATGGAAATATTTTCTTAAAATTAAAGATAGTTTCCTCAAATCAAATAATGTATAATAAAGTGTATGTTGTCCAGTCACCTGTTTTCAGGATCAGTTCAGTTATTAATGCAGCAGAGTTCAGTAAAACTACAGCGACTGATCCAAACACATACACAGAAACATAATGCTGAAAATCTGTAATGCAAGTTTAAACATTTACTATGAAGTTCAAATAAATGCAAAATGATAGGGACATTAAATGCTTATATAATCAATAAAACAATACTTTATTTTAATTCATCACTATTTAATGACTAGAAAAATATTATTTATACCTGAACACATTGAAGAGGTTTCATGGAAGAAAACCGATGAAGAAATTCTGGTTCTGCTCTACCAAAACAACGAGACTTTATCAGATTCATCAGATGAGTGATACAGACAGAGTTCTTCACTGCTGAAATCCCCAAAGGAAACTTCTCTCTCAGACGAAGGATAAAGGAGTTTAAATTTTAGTTTTTTGTTAAGTGTTTGCTGGAGATTTATCAGTCAGTGTAACGGCAGAACTGGAGAGAGGTGAGTCATGGATAGTGTTATATTTGTATAAAGGCGTAAAACTTGCAATTCACATCTTTATCATCCATAAATAATTCATAACCAATAGATATGCTATTACCTCTTGTCTGGATAGATGTCGTCAGAAGTTTCAGGATCTTTCTCCCAGTGTCCGTCCTTGCTCTGTCAAGTTCGAACCACTTGGAGCTCGAAATAGGTCTTCTTTAGGTTCAGATAACCAGCTACCAGAAATTAATCACTCAGAGACTTGTTTTAAAAATTTAATGAATCACCATTGAAATGGTTTTGTTTTATTAAAAACAATAACTCATAAGCAATATATCAAAAGTAACAGTGAGTCTTCAACACAAAGTGTCGGCAACTAATACAATCTCAACAAGCATTTATATAGTCTTGCATATCATTTGCATTAATCTCATCAAAAACCTCCCCGCATTCTTGCTTCTCTTGTAAGTCTCTGTGACTGCCTCCTCCCGCGCAGACAGGGTACGTGACCTTTGCCACGGAAGCTGAACAAGACGGTATCAAAAGTTCAAATAGAAGAATGGCAACATTTCTAAATAGCATGTCTACTTCTACCTTAACCTATAACATGAATTGTAACAGCTTTCAAAAAGCGTAAGCAAGGCATATGTATACATGTCTAAACCACTACACAGGTGTGATAAAACATTACTCAATGTTAGCTAGAGGTTCCATCTCGCAAGCATGTTGCAAAATGCAACCCCTTATCTAAAACCGTTTTTACAAAGTAAGCAGGGCACCTATAGAGCAGTTAAAAACCACAAAGCAATGAACACCTGCAATCTCAAAATAAGATGGATCCTTATACAGCATCTGACATTTATAATTTCGTAACAGGAGTCTGGAGTTTCAATGTTCCCAAGTCACTCGCCAATGTTTGTATTTCAGAAGTAAAATTATGTGATTCAGTCATTTCTTTCAGTAATTTCATTATTTTCTTATTTATCGTCTCCTGTTTTCACAGCAAGTGCACCATAGCGCTCATCTTGAAGATGATCTTCTGATGCTCCAGCTCTCTCCTGTGTCCGTCTGCACCGCTCCATCTTCTCTTGTTTCTTGACCTGCTGGCTCCAGTTCCGTTTCAGGCCTTGCATGATAAGATCGTCAAAATCAATTTCTAGTTCACCTGGTTCATTGTTACTGTGCCCAACTGAGAATTGTTCAGGAAATTGCGTGTTTATTGGGTCAGGATTCTCTACAATAGAAATAAACAATAAAAATGTGTAGAAGAATAGGGCGGCGCTCTCTGAAAAACTGATAGTTGCAAGAAGCAAAACATATTATTAATGCCTGTGAGTTTGGATCTGTACAATGTAATTTCTGCATTTTCTTTAAGGTTTCTCAATTTCACACACAATGGTGTTGATTCTTTGTATTACTGCATCTGGATCTGCACTTCTGCTCTGCTTTATAATCTTTATAATTCTCTCCGAGTTTCCATGTTCCTGCATGGTTTTAACACGAATAAAACCCAAAAGAAATCATGGTTCTTGTAGCCATGATAACCACAAATTAACCATGGTTTTGTTACTTCAAATAATAATTTACAAAGAAGTATTAAGATAATATTTTTTGAGGTTATAAAAACAAACCTAAGCCAACAACAGCCTTTAAAATTACTTAAAATGCATTAAAGAATGAGGCCCCTGCTGAAAAAAACAATAGAACCATCACAGAAAATTCTAATACCATCACAAATGAATCACAAATACCATTACAAACATTACAAACATTACAAACCATCAACTTTTAACCATTAAAACCATTTAACCCTTAATTGGCCCTTTTGTAGGATTTACGTTTTTGGTCCTTGGGGTCAGATAGACCCCAAACTTTTACAGAGCGATTCCATAAGGAAATATACATTTTTATATGACAAACTATATATCTTCATAATTTTTTTTAATTTATTTACTTCTGAACTATACATTTTTGCTGTGTTTTTCTGGATATTTGGTAGTTTTTTTTTGTTTTTTTTTTACCTATTTACTGCACAATTACTTAACTACGCCATTAATTGGCTTATGAATTTTTTATTTATTTTATTTATTTTTTTATTTTTTTTTTTAATGAATTTAATGGCCCGTGTGCTAGGGATAGAATACTGCCATCTGCAGGTTTGAAGAAAATCTTTAGGAATTACAGTTAAAGAAAGAAAGTGCAATGACCACATTTATCCAGCAGATGTCCATAGGGACTCATTCATTTTCAGTTCAGATTCAAGTCAATTTTTCTTCGTTTAAACTTCTCCTCGCAACTTTATGATATATATTTTGTGAATATATATTTAAACATTCTAAAATATATTAAAAATATATATTTTTTTATTTATATTTCAAAGGTTAGAATTAGTTGTTGTCTGATGTCTTTGAATTGTGTTTGTGGGTGTGGTGTATGTTATGTCTACCCCTTCACATTGTTGTGCATTTATGTTTTGCTCATTTTATTTGCCAAAATCAAAAAAAAAAAAAAAAAAAAATGCCCTGGACACCTATGTCACACCTGTGTGTGTGTGTGTGTGTGTGTTCATGTATCTTCGTAGAATAACAGTAAGCAAATAAACTTTGTTTCATCTATAAAGAATCCTTGTCTTGTGTTGTGTAATATTCAGGTCAAACATTGCCCAGAGCCCGTGCTACCGGTGCTCAAATTTAACCCAACTAATTCTGTATTATTATCTTGGCCACGAAATAAACAGAATGACCAGGATACACTAAATGCTAGACGCTGGACGTCTAAGTTGATAAGGTGCAATCATAAGTTTTAAATCAGCTCAATTTAATTAAATCAATATTGAATCTTAATAATCGATTTCCTAAAAGCTGAAATAATAGCTCAAATTCATTACAATGTTTATCATCAGTTCTGTGATAAGATTATGAAAGTCCATTTGTCAATAAAGGTAACAACATTTTCAAGGTGACAATTTTTTTTCTTTAAATAATAGTTTTAATTAAACTGTTACAATAGTCCAATTCTTTGACAGTGCAACTTGTCAATAAAGGTAACACAATTTTAATTTATTTTTTTGCAAGGAGTTTTGAAAGAACTGCAGTGGTTTATTTTTATGTTGCTGTTTTAAAAACCACATTGAATTTATAGCACGTTTCTGTAGAAATAAGTCAGATATTATTAATATATAAATAAAATACAATTATTTTTTATTTACACTTATTTATAATTATATTAAACATTTTATTTAGCATTTTAATTGTTTTGTTTTAATCTCTATTCTCTGTTCAGAGACTTCTTTAGTTTTAGTATCAAGATAAGAATTTATAGCTTTGTGTGTGTGTATGTGTGTGTGTGTGTGTGTGTGTGTGTGTGTGTGTGTGTTGTATTGTGTATTTCAAAATTCAATTTCCTTTAATGCAGTCTCAGACGAGATGAAAACACAGATGAACACTGACTATATTCTGGTTGTTGATACTGAGGGTCTTCGTGCTCTAGAACTGTCTGGAAGATCAACAAGACATCGTGAGAATGAACTGGCCACATTTGTTATTGGTCTTGCGAATCTGACACTGATCATGATCTTTGGAGAAAACCCATCTGAGATGCAGGACATTCTTCAGATTGTTGTTCAGTTCTTCATGAGGATGAAGAAGGTCAGACTGAATCCCAGCTGTGAGTTTGTGCATCAGAACGTGTCAGACGTCACAGCTGGAGAGAGAAACATGGAGGGAAGGAGACGACTGCAGGAGACACTGGATGAGATGACTAAACTCGTCTGTGATGAAGAATGTTTCAGTGACATCATTACATTTGATGTTCAGAAAGATGTTAATTATTTAACTCAGCTCTGGGAGGGAAACCCACCGATGGCCCCACCAAACCCAAACTACTATGAGAACATTCAAGAACTGAAGAAAACCATTATGTCTCATGCCTCAAGATCACATGGACTGATGCTGATAGACTTAAAACATTGAATTAATGATCTCTGGGAGGCTTTACTGAATGAAGGATTCGTCTTCAGCTTCAGAAATTGACGATAAGCCCAGATAAGATCCTTAGTCTCAGATGTTGCTGAGCAGACAGAGGAAGGATCAGTGAAATATGTGTTCAAGAATGAATTCTTCATAGATTTGGTTCTCTCCATCTGTGAGAGAGCAAACGAGACGATCACTGACCCACACAGACTGTTCAGAGAAGCCAGTGATCCTGTAATACATGTTGAGAAGAAGAGAGAGGAATACTTTAGTATTTTCCTGAAATACTGTCATGGAGCAACATAGTAAGATCACAGATTCATAAAACAAACATAGTGTTACATAATCATTTGATCAATGTGTCTTAAGTTTAATTTAGTTTTTATAAACAGTGAATTATAGTGAGAATAAACACATAAAATAAACAACATGACTTTCTTCTTGTTTTATTGAAGTCCTGGATAAGTCCTGCATGCAGGTCAACAGCTGAAAGAAAAATTGTTCTGATTGTTATCTAACAGATTTATTCAGTGAATGAACAGAATGAACATGAAATAAAAACAGTTCAGGAGATCCAGATTCACTCCGGAGTCAAACTGATGTACTGAACTGCATCTGTTTCTCAGCATTTATTATTGCAAAGTCTTACATATGAAACCATAACCAGCACAGGAAACGGAACACATCGCTAAAATAAATTAAAATCAACAAATCCACTTCATAATGTTATGATTTAAAATGTTTTATACTATACTATATATGTTTTTTATAAATGCATTATGAAAAAATAGGGCCTCATTATCATTGTAAATTATGTCTGTCAAATTATGTAAAGAATTACACATTTAATCCAGTAGGTGAAGACAAATGATCATCTTTTGATAACATCAGCTCAAATCACTGGCTGAATGGTACAATTCATTTTTTTTTTACAGATGTATCATAGCAAATACTGTAATTGTCTTGTATTTTTCTGGTGCCTGTATTTTTGTTGCTGAAAGTGTTCATGATCATCTGCTGTTTTCTTTCTCACTTATTCACATCATTCTCACAGAAACTGAAGCTTGTTCTTGTCAGATCAGACAGAAACAGGTTTTTGACTTTTTTTGACTGACTTCAACTCACAAACTACATGCTTTCATATCAGCCATAAGAAACATACAGGTGTCATATTTCTTTACTATTGCAAACAGGAAAGTGGCTAACTGCACACTGAATACAACACAGGCTGATAAAGTCTAGCAAAACATTCTTTATTTTATAAATTGCAATGTGCAAGAAGTGCAGGGTGCATGTGAGTTAAAAACAAGTGGACACGAGCAAGCAGACGTTTCTGAAACACCACTTTCCTGCTTGCTTCCAAGCATTCTTCTGGCTCTATACGCACCTGCAGGAAAGGATTTCTCTTTACTTATTTGGAGCGCTACAATTTCTTTTCAAGTTTATAACTACTATATTCATCCCTCTTTATGAAACGTAAATGTAAGATACAACACAGTAATGATAACATTAGTCTTTAATAAATGTAAAAATTTCATGAGGTGCTGTTTTATTTATTTATTATTATTATTTTTTAATAACCATAGATGTGTATAAAAAAAAAACAATAAAAAAAATCAGAGTAAAAGACTTAAGAAGCATACATATTTCCAGTGTTCAAGTTTTTTTTTTTTTTTTCTGAAGTGACATGTGGCCAAGTATGGTGACCCATACTCGGAATTTGTGCTCTGCAATTAACCCATCCAAAGTGCACACACACAGCAGTGAACACACACACACCGTGAACACACACCCGGAGAAGTGGGCAGCCATTTATGCTGCGGCGCCCGGGGAGCAGTTGGGGGTTCGGTGCCTTGCTCAAGGGCACCTCAGTCGTGGTATTGAGGGTGAAGAGAGCGCTGTACACTCACTCCCCCCACCTACAATTCCTGCCGGCCCGAGACTCGAACCCGCAACCTTTAGGTTACGAGTCCGACTCTCTAACCATTAGGCCACGACTTCCCATGAAGTCAGTTATGTCAGTTCTCTTGGCAGAAATACAATTGTAAGAGTTTTTGGAGTAGAAAATGATTCAGAATTACTGTAACTTCAGCATGTTGAGTTAAAAGTTGAATGTTCATGTTGTCGCAGTCAATATTTCAAGAGAGAGGCATATTTTGTATATGAGTGTATGTAATGGGAAATAAATATCTAGACCAACAACAGTTTTATCTTTTATTAAAGATAATAGGCACATAATTTATGGATGACAAAACAAGTTTTTCACTCGCTGTGTTTTTATCCAAAGTGACTAGAGAAGAATTTAATTAAACAAGCACTAAATCTGTGACCCGCAGCAGGTTTGCAGGAAAAGCTCTTAATTAGACTATAATTTCAGTATTTAGCTTTGTGAAATAATGTTCAGATCTGATCTAGACTATGAAAGCAGTTCAGTAACATCTGAAGGGACGTATAAAGATCCACTTAAAGAGGAACATGAGAACAGAGGAGTCAAGAGTTTTGGATGATTTTTGGAGAAATGCTCAAATAGTGGAATGACAGAAATACAGATCAGACAAATACAGTGCCATGATTAGTAAATGATGATCTCAGACTTACATTAAAAACAAGATATCAGTCACAAAAGAGGTTAAAGTTCAGAAATTTATAGAGCAAGTACTTTCAGCTCAAACAGCTGCTGATATACGTGTTACACATTTAAAAGTATGCAGAACCAATGACTGATCAGAGTTCACTACAGAACTAGCAGCCATTGTTTGAGCCCTTCGGTGGATTGAAGAATCAAAGAGATGAATGCTTTCATTCGCTCTGAACCTGTTTTATATGTGGTGCTTAAAGCTTTGAATTTATATGCTCAGTTCTTTCTTGTTGCAGAAGTTCGGCATATTCTTTTAAGGTTTTGGAACCCTTTTTTGTTAATTTCTGTGCTTGAGTAAAGAAGCTCGGTTGCTACAAACAACCGAGCTTCTAAGAAGTACATCATTTATTGTATCTGAACTGCAGCATGAAGGGAAAGGGAAAAGAAAAAGGAAAAAAGAAAAAGTCAATGTGGGGAAAAAATATAGGCCTGGTTTCACAGACAGGGTTTAGACTAAACCAGGATTAGGCCATAGTTCAATTAGGACATTTAAGTATTTTTTTATAAACATGCTTAGGAAAAAAAAAAAAAAAAACAATACTGGTGTGCATCTTGAGACAAAACAAAGGCACTGATATATTAGATTAAGATCAGTCAGTGCAAGTTTATTTCAGTTGAAACAGCTCAGACTTAGATTTTAGTCTAGGACTAGGTTTAAGCCTTGTCTGTGAAACCGGGGGATAGTGTCTTAGATTCTTCTTGAGTCTAAGTCCGAAGACTTTTTCTCTGTCCTCTTTTTTTTTTCCTCTCTTCAAAAACGTTTTTCTCTTCAACACTTTAGAAAAAAATCTCTCTTCAGTTTTATTCTGTCTCCAAGAGCACCATAAGTGAGAGAATAAAATGATGGCTAGCTAACATTAGCATGCGGGACCAACCTCGACCACCAGGAGTCACGATCAGTTTGCATGAAATCTAATACTTAAACTGCATTTACGCGAAGGATTTGCATGATGTAATCAAGACAAAAACAGGTTACATTCTGGCTGACATGCATAACATCTGGAGTTGTTTTTAGTTTATATTCTAAACAGTTTATATTCTATTCTTGCCTGACCATCCGTATATTTTATTATTCTGAATTCTGTGTGTACTGAACTGCTTAGACTAGTCTTAAAAAGTTGGTCATCCTATTTGTTTTCATAAAGACTGGTCATAACTTCTTAACATCCATTACAAAAAGATAGATTGACCCAAACTGAGTCAGAAAAATAAGAACGATAGCTCTTTGCTAGCTGCTAGTTGGTCTTCTTAAGACACAGTCTTAACATAATGGCTATGACAGATTCTTTTTACTTTTATTATTGAAATCCAAGTACTTTTACTGAAAAGTAACCCTTTGTACTTGAGTAATAGTTTATTGCAGTATAAGTGCTTGATTTGTGAAGCGCTGCTGAAGTGAGTAGATCATATAAAACTGCTTCAGTCTGAGCTCAGCCGAGTCTTTTACTGAGCTGTGACACTTAAGCATGGTCACATTCATTTTTTATAGCGATTGATTATTGCCATTATTTACGTTTATGTAATTTTTTTTCATGGCTCATGTACTTAATCAATCATCCACAAGAGGGAGCAGGAGGGTAAAACTCCTCTCCTTTTTAATAAACTTCATAAATACTTTCAAAATTCACTCACTGTCTTCTAAGAACATGTTAGTCTTGATTTTGTGTGAGTTTTATGTTCATTAAATTAACCATGGTTTTACTAGCCTGTAGTAAAAGTGAAGTAACCATGGTATTTTGGGAGGTATTGATTAGGCTATAACCACAGTTTCACCACAAATACGGTGGTTAAACTACGGTTAGTGTAGCAACACCATGGTTGATTTGTGGTTACCATGGATTAACTATGCTAACCATGTTTTTTGGTTTTATTTGTAGTAAAACCATGGTTAACTGTTGTAAGGAAACCTCAGTTTTCATAAGTTTATCAAGACTGCTAACCTCTGTCTGGTCTCCATTTCTCCTGTTTATTCTGGTCGGTCCTCACGTCACATGGCTGTTGTAACAGGCTTTATATGTGTTTTCATGTGACTGTTATTGAATATCACATCATGTATTTGGGAGATTATTACTGACAGAAAGAATAAAGATTATTCAGCAAACAGTTGTAATGTAGAGTCAGTCTGGTGTTTAGTATTTTCAGCTCAAAGCACTTCATGATGATTCATGAGTGTTTTCATTATAAACCAGAAGTAGAAGAAAATCATTAAACACTGGCAACAGTGTGTTTAATGCAAACGAGTTAATTTATTGATATTATAAATCAGGAAATGCATTCATTGAGATTGTGTTTATGTGTGTTGTTCATTGATTGATTATGATTGTGTTTATTCATTGATTCATTGTGTTGATGTTGTGAATTGTATTTGTTTTCTCAGAAGCATGTTCATGTGTTTGTGACCTCAGTGACCTCAGCAGAACCTAAAACTCTTCCTGTGAGAGAATGTTTGTTCACTCTGGTTAATAAAGACACTTTCAGTTTTGGATTGTTTCAGCGTCAGTATGTAGCTCAGTTTGAGTTGATATTCTTCACAAATCATTTTTTCCCACTGAATGTCTTTAGAAATGACCCAGAAACACTGAGATGACAGATGTTTAGATGATATTTTAGTGACTGCTGTAAGTGACATCTGCTGCTGTTAGGGTTCAGATTCTGTAATGATGAATGTTTTTCTTCTTTTAAAAATGTGCCTTGTTTTTACATTTTGTTTAATATTTTCTGTCATTTTCAGAGATCTCAGTGAAGAGCAGCTGGAGATGATGAAACAGCAGCTGGTCTCTCGATGTTCAGTGTTTAAGGAACCTGTGCAAAATGAGGAAGAGATCCTGGATTATATTCAGTGTTTATTTGGTCCTGAAGTTTAGAAATACATCACGATTCTGTTCACACACAAATATGAACTGGATCAGACCATTGATAAACATCTGAAACACAAGATCATGAGGATCTCCAGCGACTGGTGACTGAATGTGGAGGAAAGATTCACTGGTTTAATAATAAGAAAGTGAAAGGTCAAGCTGAAAAACTACAGCAGAAGTCTGAAGGAATGATGCAGAACAGAGGGATTTTTTAATGAAACACATGAGGAGGAGCAACAGCATGGACGTTATTAATCTCAGCTGTAAGTTTGTTTTTGCAAATCAATTCAAAAATAAAAAGGGTGTTTATTGAGAGCATTGTGATTTAATTAAACAGCACATTGATGTGATCTGATCTTTCTGTTGGAGTTTGAGGACAGAGTTTACCAGGATATCAGTCTCCAGATGAGACTGATGTGATTCCTGAGAGGAAAGACCAGATCAGGCTGGTTCTGCTGGGAGAAACTGGATCTGGGAAAAGCGTGACTGGAAACACCAGCATCGGTCTCAGTGTTTCAGTCAGAAACTACAACGAGAATCAGTAAAGATTTGATCGCAGTGATAAGAGTGATTCAGTCAGAAACTTCAGAACAGAAGAGAAAGTTCTGTTTCCACTTCCTGTCTGTGCAGCGGGGTCTTCTTTTGGTATCAGGTCTGACTGTCTCTATATTCACTGAGTCTGTATCAGATATCTGACCCTGGAGCACAAAAGCAGTCATAAGTAGCACAGGTATATTTGTAGCAATAGCCAACAACACATTGTATGGGTCAAAATTATCCATTTTTCTTTTATGCCAAAAAACATTAGGATATTAAGTAAAGATCATGTTCCATGAAGATATTTAGTAAATTAAATTTTTGATAAGTAATATGCATTGCTAAGAACTTCATTTGGACAACTTTAAAGGCAATTTTCTCAATATTTATTTATTTATTTTTTGCACCCTCAGATTCCAGATTTTCAAATAGTTGTATCTCAGCCAAATATTGTCCTATCCTAACAAACCATACATCAATGGAAAGATTATTTATTCATGTATAATTCTCAGTTTCAAAAAGAAAAGTGTGCCCCGTAAAACCACAAGTGAATCGCCCACACACACACACACACGAAAGCGTGGGTGTTTTCTTCTAGTAAATCAAGCTCAGTCAGGTGTGTGACGGTTGGAGCACACAGGAACAGAGAGGTGTGCACAGCTTTGAAGAGTCTGCGGTGTGATGATCTAATATCCGATCTCTTGAGTGCAAATGTCAAGCGAAATGTTAGATTTATTCACTATATTTACATGCATATTAATTTGAGCGGTAGCATTTTTAAATTGTATTTTTCTATGTAACATCAGGGGTGCAGAGCGGTAAGGAAAGTGTGCCTCGCTCTCACGCTGTTACGATCTCTCACAAGGAAGATGATGAAGGCGATGATAATCCAAGAATAACGTCTTTAATAATAATCCACACGAGTACAGGGAAGTAAATCAGGGAATGCAGCAAACATGTAACATCAAACAATAACCGACAATCAACAGAACTAAACGGAGACCTTTAAAAAAACAGGTGAAAAAATCAGGTGAAGGGGTTTAACTAATAATGACTTATAATGAGCAGATAAACTAATGAGCTAAATCAAGCAAGAACAAAACCATATAAGGCTGTAATATATGCTGTAACCACCATCACAGCTGTTAAATTTAATTACTCATATTTATTTCCTGCAAACACAAAAGCAACAGTTACTCTTTTTCCTCTTTGATTTTAATATTCTGCAGTACTTGGTATTGTGGCCTTCTCCTCTTCATCTGTTCTTCATTATTTTGTGAGGCTTCTTGCTGTTGGCTGAGTAGATGTCAAATGTTAATTTCATTACTCTAATTAAGAAATGCAGGTAACTCTTTAGAATAGGGAACACTTATTCACAATTAACTACGACTTTTCCCTCAATAAATTCCTAATTTGCTGCTTATTAATAGTTAGAAAGGTAGTTGTTAAGTTTATGTATTGGGTAAGACTAGGGATGTAGAATAAAGTCATGTAGAATAAGGCATTAATATGTGCTTAATTAGTATTAATAAATGGCTAATATTCTAGTAACATGCATGCTAATAAACAACTAGTTAAGAGACCCTAAAATAAAGTGTTACCGAAATGCAACAGTTTGGATTAGACATCATTTAATTATGCGAAAAGAGCATTAGTGGAAAACGCTGCTGCGCATTGAAATATAGACTGAATGATAGTTATTGAATATGTCAAATGTTTGTAAAGTCATGTAGCCTACACCCATGAACCTTTTATGCTTAAAAGCTTTACCTGATTGAATTATCTTTTCATACTTCATGTTTAGCTGTTTTTTTCTTTTCTTTTTTCTTTTTTTCTTCATAGTTGTGGTGCAAGCACTAAACTCAGAGTCAAGACTGGATTGAACTCAGTTCAGCTAACTAACTGAAAACCCAGAGTTTCCCATCTCAGCTTAAATTTGAAGTCAACTCAGAGTTGGTTGAACCTTCTTTTTTTAATACTTTGACTTTGCATTTAATTCATTTAATGCTGAATTATAAAATATAAGGACATAGTTTTTGTTTTTTCTAATACCCACCACCAAAACATAAAAAAACACAGTCTTCAGTCACTCGTTTTTTTTTTTTTCTCACTTCCTCTTCACACTCTCTTTGAGACAGAAAGACTCTGAAGAGGGTTATATGAACCACAATGCTTTTCTGCAAACTCATGCTGATGAAGTCTGTCTCTGCATAATTGTATAGTTATGATCAATATAGACAGTGTATTATGACTGTAGCAGTATAGACATTAATGCAACGACAATATTCTGTTTAAAGTGATATAGTGCTAGAAACAGTACCTTGACAGAACAGTATTGCACATACAGTATGTTCACAAATTGTAAATAATGTTCCCTGTTATGAATCATAATCTATATGTTAAACAATACACATTACACAGCTGGAGAACAATGTGCTACTGTTGTTTATTCATAGTTTAAATATGTTGCTTCATACCTGCTTTAAAATGATGAACATATATTTAATCAAGAATATAAATATATTGCTCTTCCATGAGCTCATGAAGATGGTTGTTGTCCAGTTATATCAGATCAAATGCTCATGATTATCTTTCGCTTAATGTTATGAACAGCAGATATGCTATTGATTCTGCTTTTCTGTTTCGACCTCATGATGCCATACATACTGTGAAAAGTGCTATAGAAATAAATCTGAATTGAATTGAGCTGAACTGAATGACTGGTCAGAATGCTGAAAATGCTGTAGTTGAATGTGTTCAAATAATGCATTCAGGCGTCACTTTTCAAATAAAATGTTTGATGAAAGTGAATCAGTTCAAACAGAAGAACAAAAGGTCACTCAAACAGAACAGAAAAAATATACTGGAGTTTAGCAGGAGAGTCACAACATGAAGCATTGCTTTTCATCACTGTGATCATTTCATATGAGAGTTTTATCTGGAATCTTGTTGGGTGTAGTTCTCTGAGGAGAGAGAAAGCAACATAAAGGAGGGAAAGAGCAGAGAAAGCAGCAACAGGAAGACAGGTGATTTTGCAGAATCAGAAGCACATGAAACTACAGCAGAATGTGTGAGTTCAGGGAAAAACCCCAGATGAACTGTTACCATGCCTACTGCTCAAAATGATGCTGTTCTTCACCAGACTGAGAATGGCATGACACATTGTCTCTGACCTATTAACCCTTTCCTGTTTACAGAGGACTTGTGTGCAGGTGTGGAGACACTGAGAACATGAAGACTTTCAGACTCTGTTTTGCAGAATACATCCAGCAAGACTGTTTCTTCTTTATGTGTGGTTTTGTGTGTGTGTGTGTGTGTGCGCACACACACTGCACTTTCTTGCTGTGTAAAAGGATCTTCAGGTGAGACTGATCTCAGTTCAGTCAAGAGCTCATGTCATCAGTCACATTTACCTCATTACAGGATCTCAAGTGTCTAAAACTCATATAATATGTAATCAGATGTTTTCAGAGGAAAGCACGGTTCATCTGTCAGCGTGAGGATTCAGAAAACAGGTGAGTGATTCCTGTAGTTCAACAGTAGATCATATGTGTTCAGTATTTCCAACATGTGCAGAACAATCTCTGAAAACTACTGCGGGTGAAACACTTTCAGTCTGACAGATTCGTTTTTGTTGTCATCTGTAATATCATCTGTATCAAACACAGTTTGTTTTTCTTCTCCTGATACATTTGCACATGCAGTAGGAGTTCATTTCTAATGTATGCTGGAGGATTTTGCTCAGTGAGCATGAGTTGCTTTAGTAAAAGTAACCTGGATGTGCTTCTGTTACTGTAGTGTTTTCAGAAAGCCGAAATATTGTCTTAAAACTAGTGTATTCTGTGTTTGAAGAAATATTTTGAAATTGATTGACAGACTGATTGACTGACTCTGGACATGACCAATGAAATCTTTAGAATCAGTGGTGGGTGTAGTTTGTGGTTTCCTATCGTCTTTAACTGAGCAGTTTCCAGAAGTAATTTCAAAGTCAAAGTCAAAGTCAAAGTCTGCTTTATTGTCAATTCTGCCACATGTACAGCACATACATACAGAGAATTGAAATTGCGTGACTCTCAGACCCATGGTGCATACAGTTAACAAAACACTAACAGTAGACGTAGAATGCAAATAAATACAGTTTAAAATATAAAAACAAACTATACAAATATACAAATAAGGACATTGTAGAAAAAGAGTTTGATTAAGTGGCATAAGGCACATGGCAGATGAAATGCAAATCGGTTAAATAAACAAAACTAAACAAAACAAAACTGTGCAGATATGAGTGTAGTGCAAAAAGAGCTTAACAAAACGAAAACTGTGCAGATATAAAGAGTGTAGTGCAAAAATAGCTTATCAGGCTGTTTAAAGTGACAGAAGAGGTAGTTGAGTGGGGTCAGTTCAATACTGACTGAGGTAGTGGGCAGTCCAGTGGTGCACTAAGTGACTGGTGCGGGTCACAGTGTGTAAGTGGGAGGGGGGGGTCAGAGTTCAGTGGTGCGTGGGGCAAAAGAGGCAAAAGAGGGGAGGGGGGGCAAGGTCGGGAGGGAGTTCAGCTTCCTGACAGCCTGATGAATGAAGCTGTCCTTCAGTCTACTGGTCCTGGCCTGGAGACTCCGCAGTCTCCTTCCTGATGGCAGCAGACTGAAGAAGCTGTGTGTCGGGTGGGTGGGATCACCCGCAATGCAGAGGGCTTTGCGGGTGAGACGGGTGTTGTAGATGTCCTGGAGGGAGGGGAGAGAGACACCAACAATCCTCTCAGCTGCTCTCACTATGCGTTGGAGTGTCTTGCGGCAGGACGCATTGCAGGCGCCATACCACACAGTGATGCAGCTCGTTAGAATGCTCTCGATGGTGCCTCTGTAGAAGGTGCACATGATGGGGGCCGGGGCTCTGGCTCTCCTCAGTTTGCGGAGGAAGTAGAGACGCTGCTGTGCTTTCTTGGCCAGTGCTGCGGTGTTGTCAGTCCAGGAGAGGTCCTCTGTGATGTGCACACCCAGGAACTTGGTGCTGCTCACTCTTTCCACGGTCGCACCGTTTATGGTCAGAGGAGCATGCTGAGTGTGCACTCTCCTGAAGTCAACAACAATCTCCTTCGTCTTCTCCACATTCAGAGAGAGATTGTTGTCACTGCACCACCCGGCCAGGCGGCTCACCTCGCACCTGTAGTTTGTCTCATCTCTGTTACTAATGAGACCCACCACAGTTGTGTCGTCCGCAAACTTAATGAAGAGGTTGGAGCTGTGTGACGGTGTGCAGTCATGGGTCAGCAGAGTGAAGAGGAGGGGGCTCAGCACACATCCTTGAGGGGCCCCTGTGTTAAGTGTGATGGTGCTGGATGTATTACTGCCGACCCGTACTGCCTGAGGTCTCCCAGTCAGGAAGTCCAACAGCCAGTTGCACAGCGAGGTGTTGAGCCCCAGCTGGACCAGTTTGTGAATGAGCTGTTGAGGGATGATTGTGTTGAATGCTGAACTGAAGTCTATGAACAGCATTCTGACGTACGAGTCTTTTTTGTCCAGATGTGTGAGTGCTGAGTGGAGGGCAGTGGCGATGGCATCATCGGTCGAGCGGTTGGACCGATATGCAAACTGGAAGGGGTCCAGGGAGGGTGGGAGGGCAGACTTGATATGATGCATGACTAGCCGTTCAAAGCACTTCATGAGGATCGGAGTAAGTGCGACTGGACGGTAGTCATTGAAGCAGGATGGAGATGGCTTCTTCGGGACTGGAATAATGGTGGTAGCCTTGAAGCATGTGGGGACAACAGCCTGACTCAGCGAGATGTTGAAAATGTCTGTGAAGACATCAGTGAGTTCCGCTGCACAGTCTCTCAGTACACGACCAGGAATGTTGTCAGGACCCGGAGCTTTGCGTGCATTGATCCTGCTGAGGGATCTCCTCACGCTGTCCGGGGACAGCGTCATCACCTGGTCGCCGGGAGGAGGTGGGGTCTTCTCTGCAGTGGTGCTGTTTTGTGCCTCAAAGCGAGCGAAGAAGGCGTTCAGCTCGTTCAGCAGGGGGATGGTGCTGTCACAGGTGCGCGGTGGGGACTTATAGTCCGTAATGGTCTGAATCCCCTGCCACAGGCTCCGAGTGTCCCCGCTGTCGCTGAAGCGATGGGCTACCCTCCTGGAGTACTGTCTCTTAGCCTCTCTGATGCCGCGGGATAGATTGGCCCTAGCTGTCCTCAGGCCCACCTCATCTCCAGCTCTGAAGGCAGCGTTCCGAGCCTTCAGGAGTCTGTAGACCTCCCCTGTCATCCACGGCTTCTGGTTGGCCCGGACAGTGATGGTCTTTGTGACCGTTACATCCTCAATGCACTTGGTGATGTAGGCAGTGACAGTCTCTGAGTACTCTTGGAGGTCTGTGGTGTTATTGTATGTGGCAGCCTGCTTAAACATATTCCAGTCAGTGGTGTCAAAACAGTCTTGAAGTGCCTCTGCAGTCTTGAAGTGCCTCTTCATTCTGTATATCGTGCTCATCTGATCTGCTTCAGGTATGAAACCTTTATTATATACAGCGGTTGTTTTTGTTTGTCAGAAGAACTCCATAGTTTGAATATTTCACTTTGATGCTTGGGCTTTTAATAGATTTTATGGCTTGCAATGAAGTTTTGATTAGTCATCTCTGTAAGTCTGTTGAGGAGGTTGAATACTGCACTGTTAATTGAATGACTCAGTTCATCATTCCTCCGCCTGTAGGAATGTGTTAAATCACTCAGTCATGTAATAAAGGCTGGTGTCCCGATCTTGTCTAATCTGATTTTTATCAGTGTGCATCGCTCCAGCATGCATTTATATTCTTCTGAAGTCATGTGATCTTTCTGTGAAAAACAGACCCGTTTTCAACTAGGTGTGTATAATATTGGCAAAAAAAGATATCTTGATATTTTCTGGGATTTTATCAGTAACGATACTGATATAATACTGATATTTGAAATTGTTTAAAAATGAAAAGATACTTTAAATGTGAAAATAAAACCACCAGTAGATGGCAGCAAGTCACTGTTAATAAATGAGTCATTGCGATTGAACCGAATCATTTAAACAGTTGATTCATTCAGGAACGAAACACTGTCATGTTGCTCAGAGACGCAAAACAGCGCTGTGGCTGTGTTTGGAATTATTTTTGTTGGCAAAATAGAGCAAAAATGGGCAATATGGTGTCTAAAATGTAAGTCTCTTAATATTAACTTCACTGCTGTATGAAATCAATCACAATTGTAATCATGGTAAAAAATTTTTAGAAAAAAAAATGGCACTCTTCGTGTGATATATTGCTCTTTATGAACTATATGAAATGATATAAAACTATATGAAATGATATAAATATACATTTTCTGCCCCCATATCTTGAATTTTGTGATCATTCTAAATATATTTTAATAGACTGAATCATGCAGTGAAAGCGCACTCTAAATGTGCACTAGACTTCATCACGACATGTATGTGTGCACTCTGTAGGTATGTTTGGCTTGGTTTTTGTGATCTACTGTAGCCAGTGCGCTTGAGAAACAGTGTCTCTTCCGCGGCTCGGTACGCTTTAAACCGTTTTTTTTTTTTTTTGTTTGTTTGTTTGTTTGTTTTTTTGTCTGGAGCAAGAGACATTCACGTTACATGCTTTTACTGATCATTAAAAGAATTGATCATTTATGTTTTCATAACCACTGGCCAAATTAAAAAACAAAACTAAAATTAAATCATCTTTGAGAGCAAGGGGTGTTTCGGGGGCCCTACACAGCTTGAGTACTTTGCGTATAGGGAGAATCGGCTCTGGATATAGCCTACTCGATAATGTCAAATCACACCTCATTAAAACCACAATTATGATATTATCGCAGACGATATACCTGTATATCGCACAGCCCTATTTTCAACCTTCTATATTAGTCTTATGCTTTTTTTTCCTTTAAAAGATGTTTACTGTGCATTTTCACTCATTCTTAAATGCATATTTTAAGTAAACAGCTGTGCAGTTATTTAAAGTTCTTCTCTCTGTCAGTATTGGATGATGGAGAGCAGTGTGAATGTGACGTGTGCAGAGATTCAGATCACAGACGGGTTTGAGTTCAGAGTTTCTGCTGATAGATTCACTCTCTTCCAGCAGCCTGACTGTGAACAGCTCTGGTACTCACAGGTGAGAGTGTTTCTGTCCTCAAACTATACCATTATACACACACACACAGAGCGACAGAGTGTTTCTGTCCTCAAACCACACCATTATTCACAATCAAACTCATAATAATGCTTTATTTGTTCAGGATGATCGTCTGATAGCAGACCCATCAGATCCTCAGAAACTAATTGATCCAGTTATTTCTGTCTCATCTGATCGTCTCGTCACGTCTCACTGTGTGGATGAACTTCGTCACGAGATCCACTGCGATACTTCAGGAGTAAATTATTTCTCCTTCAACATCATGTTTATCTGTTTTAATTTAATCCTTCATGAACACCATCAATGCTGCTCTAATGAATATCTCTGTCAGCACAGTTCAGACTGGACACCATCTTCAGAGGTGAGAGAAACACTTCAGTAAAACACATCAGTGTGTCCTGATTGAGATCAAACTCTGTGTTGAACTGAATCTTCTGTGAATCTTCAAGTGAATCATGATGATTGTGAATGTTTTTCAGCGAGGAATGAAACTGCAGCGACTCCAAACTCAGGTGAGTTTCAGCTGATAAACGTCTGATTATTCACTAATAAAACAACGCAGATCATTGATTCATCAGTTCAGTTGATCAGCTGATTTTCTATTGCATCTCTTTTATAGATCAGTTGTGGTGGATTTCTGTCCTGATCTTCATTGTTCTTCTGGTTTTAATCTGTTTCTTGCTGCGGAAAAAGATCTTCAGGTGAGTCACGACTGTTTAATTGTTTCATTTACTTGTTAAATTATGATTGTTAGAATCCAAGACTAACAGTATGTAAATGTTACATCTGTTTTCAGATGTTTTCAGAAGGCAGCACCGAGAGACTGTCAGCATAATGATGCAGAAAACAGGTGAGTGAATCAAACAAAGTCTTGAAGTGAGTTTGACTGAATCACACTATCAAACAGATGGATGATGTTTGAATCTTCTGCTCAGACTCATTGAATGAATCTGTGTTTCTCTCAGGGATCCTGAATCTGATGATGAGACAGTTCAACAGCTCGTGTCCAGAGGATCATCAAAACTAGTGCAGCCTGTGAATCAATAAAAAATATTTGACTTTAAAATGTTTTGTTTGAATTTTGTCCCCCGGAAATAATCCACAGTTTGAAAAATTCACCTTCATATTTGGACTTTTAATAGATCTTCTTTGTAAGTTCTTTTGACTTGTTCCTCTCGTCCACATGAACATGGATATATTGCTTTCGTTTATCATCCTCACTGAAATGTCAGGACGTGCTTAAATCGTTATACTGCACATGGCAAGGCAAGGCAAGGCAAGTTTATTTGTATAGCACATTTCATACACAGTGTTAATTCAAAGTGCTTTACATAAAATGAAGTAAAATAGTTATTAAAACAAAAAATACCAATTCATCCACACTCGGGCTCCAATCCATCCACACTTGGGCTCCAATCCATCGGCTCGTTCCCCGCTACAACGGCAACGTAATCAATTTCTCGCAACACCTCAGGAATCAGAGAGAGAAATAGGGAAAGAGCACTTAACTGGCCGGGAGAGCGAATAACTCACTCCTCCCCTTAGACAACACTGGCGTCCTCAATTTCCTTGTGCTCGATCTAGCAGCAGCATTCACAGGCTCATTCACTCTTGGCTACAACAACAACAATGCAATCAATTCTTTGCCGAAACTTTAGAAATCCAAGCAGAGATAAGGAAAGAAACTTAACTGGCCGGGGGAGCGAAGAACTCGCCCCTCCCACAGACAACAATGGCGTCCTCGATTTCCTCGTGCTCGATCCAGCATGCGTCCGTAAAACACGCGTCTCCGTCCCATGCTTCCGCGGAGCCTCCTTGCTTTTTGTCTGATTCCTTTGCCAATACTAAAAACTCGTTCCACCTCTTCTCACTCGCTGCTCATCCTGCATTGTTTCTCGTTTGTCCTACCCAGGGCTGGGTCTGCTTTTCGTCCATGCTGCACAGCTGTCTCCGTCCACACGGTTCTCCTCTGATCCTGCGCACATCGACCTAAAAAGCAGAGAACACAACCAGACCCACCCCCAACTTCCCAGAGCCAATAGAGTTCTCTTTCTTATCACCCTACGTTCCCATATCCCATCTACTAATTACTCCAACAAAATTAGCAACCCAGGCTCATTGGAAATACGTGCCTCTACATACATTTCTGCAACACCGTAATTACGTACCTTCCTGCACGTTTCCCGGCAGTTTCAAAGTGAAATGTCCAGAGAGTGGCTCTGAAACACACGTTTAATACGTGACCGTGACATGTTTTTATTATGTTCGTACAGGCACTATTGCAGCGTTTTTATTATGCTGCTTGAGGTACGTTTTGCGGCCGTTCAGAATTCAAATATCCAGTGAGTGTCGCTAAAGATTAATGCTCTATCAAACCTACCCAATAGTGTTAACAAATGCAAAAGTAATATAAAAATGTTTTCGCTGATGCAACCTTGCTATTTTTACTTTCTTATGCGGATTTGAGCTGTTTTGTTGAACCATAGTTTCATGGGATTCGCACCGGAGCTCTTCGTCACCTCAGTGCAACGCCGTATCGCGTGAGCTACCGAGTAAACTTACTGATCTGGAAAACTCATATATATAAAGCTTTATATGTGATGACAACGTTCAAAAGTATCAGTTTTCAAATCGTGTAGGATGATAAAATTGTTTTGAAGTCATAATATAATATTCTGCAAGTAATTGTGGGAAAAATAGCCTTTATTAATCAAAACTGTACCTGTAAATAATACTTCGTGTGAAAAAGGAATAAAAGTTGTCGGAGTTTTACTGCCTCTAGTGTTCATTTCAACTGGAAACTGCAGTGAAAAGTACATAAAGGTACGTTTTTTTCAGTTTTGCAAAAATGTATGTAGAGGTACGTATTTCCAATGAGCCTAGGTTGAAAATTAGCCACCCCGTGACTCAGATTTTCTGATTCTAGTCAGAATCATGGCAGCAGTGTTCTGGATGAGCTGCAGCTGTCTAATGGTCTTCTTTGGAAGGCCGGTGAGGAGACCATTACAATAGTCCACCCTGCTGATGATAAAGGCATGAACAAGTTTCTCCAAGTCTTGACTGGAAACAAAACATCTAATTCTTGCAATGTTTTTGAGATTATAGTATGCTGATTTGGTTACTGCTTTGACATGACTACTAAAACTAAGGTCTGTCTCCAGAATCACCTCGAGATTTTTGACTTGATTTTTAGTTATTTGACCCCTAGAGTCAAGGTATGCATTCACCTTGAGAACTTCATCTTTGTTTCCAAATGCAATGACTTCAGTTTTCTCCTTGTTTAACTGAAGAAAGTTCTGGCACATCCAACTGTTAATTTCATCAATGCATTGGCAGAGGGAGTCAATGGGGCTATAGTCATTTGGAGATAAGGCTAGGTAAATCTGGCTATCATCAGCATAGCTGTGATAGGCAATTTGGTTCTTTCTCATTATTTGACTTAGTGGGAGCATATACAGGCTAAACAAGAGCTGTGCAAGAATTGACTCCGCATGTCATGGACGTCCACTTAGACTTGTGCTCTCCTATACTCACATAATAACCTCTCCCTTCCAAGTATGACCTGAAACGTTTTAGTACCATCCCAGAAAGCCCGACCCAGTTTTCCAATCTCTCTAGAAGTACGTTATGATCGACAGTGTCAAACGCAGCACTAATATCTAGTAGTACCAGCACTGATAATTTACCAGAATCAGAATTAAAGCGAATATCATTTACTATCTTAATGAGTGCTGTCTCTGTTCTGTGATGCGCTCGGAAACCAGATTGAAATTTGTCCAGGTATCCATTTGAGTTTAAGTAGTTGTTCAGCTGATTAAAAACTACCTTTTCAATAATCTTACATATGAAAGGAAGATTTGATATTGGTCTATAGTTGCTCAATATGATGTTATCAAGATTGCACTTTTTCAGAAGGGGCTTAACAACTGCAGTTTTCAAGGAGTTTGGAAAAGTCCCAGAAAGAAGTGAGGCGTTCACCACTTCTAAGAGATCTGCTTCTAAACAGTTAAGCACACTTTTGAAAAAAAGATGTGGGAAGTGTGTCAAGATAGCAGGTTGACAATTTAAGGTGCTGTACTATTTATATACACTTGTCCCGTTTGGCCATCATCGGATCTACGCTTGGTGAGTGACATTACCCACTCGAACAGTTCAGATTCTAGTATTAAACTACCTGTCAAATTAATCTCTCAGAACCAAGTAATTCATACCATGGCGCTTCTAGACTCAGGAGCAGCTGGAAATTTCATAGACAGTGAGTTCGTTGATCAACATCACTTGAAACTAACCCCCTGTAACTCTTCCCTGGCAGTGGAGGCGCTAGACGGCTATCCCCTGGGAAAGGGAAAGATTCTTCGTCTCACCGAACCTGTCAAACTGCACATTGGAACTCTACACTCTGAAAACATTCAATTCTACGTTATACAGTCACCTAACCACCCGCTGATCCTGGGGCCAGATGGGCACTATTCTTCACTCGTTTTCACTTCACAGTAACCTACCGACCTGGCACCAAGAATACTAAAGCTGATGCACTTTCCCGTCAAACTGAAAATGTGAATCTCTCAGGCCCCTTCGAGAACATCCTCCCTGAAAGAATCCTACTAGCTCCCGTTCAGTGGGATATAATGACCGAGATCACCCACGCCAATCAGCAGACTCAACCACCTCCAGGGTGCCCCGCCGACCTGGTATTCGTTCCAGAACCCTTCCGTCAGCAACTGCTCGCTCAAGTCCACGCAAACCTCAGTTCAGGCCACCCTGGAATCGCGGCTACTGAACATCATCTGCGGAATCACTTCTGGTGGCCCACACTTTTGACAGACACGACCAAATTCATTCAAATTTGCTGCTTTCTTCAAAAGTCTAAATGTCAATATCAGTCTCATGTCAGGTTACCATCCACAATCCAACGGGCAGACCGAGCGTCTTAAAACCCCCTGGGGTCTGAGGTGATTTTGGGGCCCTTGAGATGTTTTGACATGCCCTGATATTTGTGCTTATTTCAGCTACTTAAAACATACTATTAACCAACATGTAATTTGTTTGTATTCAGCACAAACTGTGCTACAATAATATGTGACCCTGATGGATGTACATGTTTGCATTTTTTAGAAAAAAAAAAAATATTATGCGTGGTTAGTAAGTTTTGGGGAAAAAAATGTAGCTGAAATAAGGCCATAAAACCCACACTAAATAGTTCTGAATAAGACTTTTGAGTAATCAGTCTTGTAGGCTAGAATATTTACTTCAAAATTATGTGAAAATCATTCTGCTTACTCATTCACAGAAAACAATATATTGATTTAAATTTTTAAAGACATGTTTTGTGATCGAAAGCCTATATGCGAGGGAGTGGCAATGGCCCTGAATATTAAGTGATTCTCCCCTGAGAGACAAAGGGTCCTCCCCTAATGGCCCCTAATGGCCCATCAGTGTGACTGTGACTTTGAGGCAGGTAAGACAGAATGTGAGGAGACTGAAAAAATGGGTTGTTTAAATTATTTGTATTTTATTTACAACACAGTATAATCAAAACATACATAATGAAGGTCAAAGACACATTGTGCACACTGACCACAGAGATGTGAACAGACTTTGAGTCATTCCTGCAACAGATTCTGTCCAACAAGTGAAACAAGTAAATCATACCTGATATTTACGTGTGTTATTTAAGTGTTTCTGCTTCTTTCCATGGATTCAAGAAGAAAAAAACATAATCAGTAGTCAAGGAGCTTGTTTTACCATAGAATATCAGTGTAGTTGAACATCTGATGTTGGTACAGTGCTCTCAGAGGAAAACAGTTTGAAGAAAGTCATCAGGATTCATCTGTGGTTCAGGTACCTGATTCAATAAAATACAAACAACCAAAAAAAAAAAAAAAAAAACATTTGTGAGCATGTTAATATCAGGAGCATCTGTAGGTTTTGTAGCCATAGACTCACGCATGCTTTGTATTATCATTAAAAAAAAAAGACATTTTATATCTGAGAAACTAATTATTATTGTTTAGCATGTTATTAAAATCTATTTCTGAACAGAGTAGGCTATTAATAATAAACGTTCTAAACATACTTAGACTCGTAGCATTGATCATGTTACAGTGTACTCTCATATTACTTTTCTTGTTTTATATAGAGCATGAAAACATCATCGCGCGGTAATAAATTTAAATACAATGAATTGCCTTTCATATTCAAAATATTTTACTCGATTTCAAACATTGTAGTCAGGAATTATAGTTTGGGAAAAACCCAACTATGATTTTGCTGTCATATAGCCTAGTATGTATGATTTTATAGTAGCCTATGATATGATTCTGTAGCCATAAGACTCACACATGCTTTGTACTATAAAAAAGGATATTTTACATCTGAGAAACTAATTATTATTGTTTAGCATGTTATTAAAATCTATTTGTGAACAGAGTATTAATAATAAACATGGTCTAAACATTCTTAGATGCCTAGCATTCATCATGTTGTAGTTTGGGAACAACCTAACTAGTAAATGTGTTCTTGTTTATGTCACAATAACACATTAACTAATGCAAAAAAGAAACATTACTTACTCATCAGATTGATCTCCTCTACTGGATGAAATCTTGTTCTTCTTTTGAGGGAAATCCAGCCTTCTTCTTGCAGAAACGAACAGTAGCCGCGATGAACGATCTCCTCATGCTTTGTTTATGTTGGGCGTTTCCATGCGCACGTGTCTCACGTGGATATTTACATATGAGCCGCGAGGGGGTGGGATCGCATTAAAGATAATGAGTTAGACGGGAAAGACTGAACATCGTGTTGGTTTCATATGGATTACTTTATCACAGAATATTTGTTTTCGATAAGACTTACTTCATTTAAAATTAGACACTTCAAGTTTTCTATAGATATAACTCCCATGTCTCTGTGTTGAGACTTCGCCGAGTTACAGTTTATTTTAGTGACGCGTTTCTAAAAGCAGCTCGCGGAGACGGAGAAGACAGTGAGCGCACCCTGTTTGTTTTCTTTATTTTCCAAAACCACAACATTTTGTTTTTATTGTGAGTGTACCCGAAAAAAATAGATACTTCAAAGTTTCAATTGATGTATAACACTTATCTGTATGACCAAAATTGACGGAGTATTTTTAGTGTCTTTTGCACTGATAAGAAAAAAAATGAGCTTGTCTCGCCGGCGAGACAGCCGACCCCAGGGAGTTAACCAAAAGGTCATTCGCTTCCTTCACTCCTACTGCCAGCAACAACAGACTGAATGGAGTCGATATTTAATGTGGGCAGAATACGCTCAAAACTCCCTGACCAAACCAGCCACAGGCATGACCCCTTTCAAATGTATCCTCGGATTCCAACCACCAATGTTCCCCTGGTCAGGAGAACCCACCGAGCTGCCTTCAATTACTGAATGGCTACAATGCAGTGAGGAGTCTGGGACCGAGCTCACACCCATCTTCTGCGGGCCGTCAGGCCCCAGGAACTTCAGGCCAATCGACATCGACGATCGGGTCCCGTCTACCAACCAGGGCAATGGGTCTGGCTCTCGACCCGGGATCTTCGCCTCCAACTTCCATGCAAGAAACTCAGTCCCAGGATGTTGGGCCCTTCAAGATTTCCAAACAAATTACCCCTGTATCATTTCTGTTAGAACTGTCCTCTAATTACCGCATTTCTCCCACTTTTCATGTATCCCAGCTGAAACCCGCTGGTGGTCCGAGAGGGGTGCCAGAGGAGGGAGCTGAGCCGCAAACTCCCCCGCCCATCCTGGTCGACGGCGAGGAGGCGTATCGAGTGCATGAACTGCTAGACTCCAGACGCCAGGGCGGTGCGTTACAGTATCTGGTCGACTGGGAGGGGTTCGGTCCGGAGGAGCGATCCTGGGTTAACTCAGGTGATATCCTGGATCCCACTCTCACAGAGGAATTCCACCGATCGCAACTGGAGAAGCCGGCCCCTCAACCTCGCGGAAGAACCCGGCGTCGTCTGCCTCCTCGCGTCAGGAGACGCTCGCAGGGGGAGGGCTCTGTTACGATCGAAGCTCCCGTACCGCTCCCTCTGCACCACCAGAGGGAACCGTCCCCTGAATATTAACTTCCATTCGGACTCAGTTTCCCATCATCCCTCATACCTGGGCCTGATTGCCTTGCCACACCTGCACCTCATTCACACACCCACATATAAGCAGCACACTTCCATGCGCTCATTGCGAAGTCTTGATTTGCCCCGGCTGTCACTATTGAGCGTTTCTACCCGTGTTTGTTTTTCCCTGTTGCCATCTCTGCCTTGATCTCCGACCCTATGATTCTTCTCTGGTTGCCCCGACTCGGACTGTTTTCCCTGGACTCTGGTTATAGGCGCCTGCCCTGATTATTCTGCCTGTTTATTTGACTACGTCTCTGCCTAGCCTACGCTGTTTCCATTGCTGGTGATTTATTCTGTTTTGTCTGACTATTCTAATAAAGAGCTGCAAATGGATCCCGCTCCGTCTGATGTTTCACAACAAATAAGTTGCATAGGTATCAACATATAATATGCACTCTCAATAAGATCATCCGGACACGAATTGATAGAGACCAAACATAGTATAAGTGAGGTGATATTAACTAGTGATCTATCATAAGCATGAATAAAACAGTATACAATACACAAGAACATATACAAGAACAGTAATAATATACACAATGACCTGAAGATATGTGTGTTCATTCAAAGAAAGGTTTTTCTATGAATTAATTAGAGAAGAGTCCATTTTTATGACATAATGCCTCTTTCCTAAGGGAAAATGAGGTGAGTGTTGCTCGGCCCGCATTCCTTTGAGCAATAAAATTAGTGTTATCAGGTTGGTTGCCATGGAACCGTGGGCCTGGAGTCATCCAAAGACATACCGGCACCCAGTATGTGTGTTGAGTGAGGGGTCTGTGATTATTTGTTAATCTCATAACTAATTTGATTTGTTAAATCTGATGAACAAATGTGTGTCTGATTGGTACAAATGCTACACTGGGTTCCCGCTTGTTCTGTAAACATTTGTGAAAGTTGCTGCTATCATAGCGGGAACCCGACACACATCACTGAGAGTAGCTGTCAGTTGTTTTTGGTTCACCTACAGCAGATGGAGGAGGATTTGGGCCCTGGCGTTGTGGCAGCAATCGAAGAGCTCTCACAGGAGGAGGAGGATGAGCTGGGTCCTCATCCTCTGGTGGTTGTGCCATTGTTTGTCGTTTTTTAGTTGACATCTGTGGGCTTGCAGTGAAAAGAGTGGGAGAGTTTGGTCCCAGCATACAGCAGTTCCTCCATTTTCTGTGAGAAGCTTAGAAGTGGAGATGTTGGAGAGAGGGATAATGTGTCTGGCTCTGGCTCTGGTGTTTCTGGTGGCTGTGATATGTTGTCCTGGCTTCCCTGGCTGTCTTCCAGAATGTCGTCCTTGGGTGCTGAGTCTTGGGGCTGTTGTAGTATGTCACAGTCTGGCTGTGATGAGCTCTGTGGGCAGGGCTCAGCTGGGATATCCATGAGCAGTTGTTGTTTTGGCTGTGTGGTGTTATCAGTGTCCATGTGGGATGTGTCAACCACATGATGACTCGAAAGCTGATATGAAGTCCTGTGGTCACTCATATTCTGTCCAGGTGTGTGTGTGTGCCATTCAGGTTAAGTGGATTGGCACACACCACTGAAGGATGACGGAGGGAGAAATAGATATTGTCCTTTAGCACTCTTGCACCAAGTTTGTTTGGGTGGAGGCCATCCAGTTTAAACAGTTGTCTATGGCCCCAGAAAAGATTGAAGTTGTTGATGAAGTTGACTCGTTTTATACCGCAGGTTCTTTGTAGCCATGTATTCAGCCCAAGCAGACGTGAAAACATGTTAGTTCCCCTTGCTGGGGGTGGTCCACTGATGAACGACTGATCTTTAAGTTTTTGAAGTGTTTCAAAGAGTTCACTGAAATCCTTCTTAAGGAGTTCTGACTACTCTTTCCCACATGGATGATGATTCGATTTGCAGTCTTGTGCTTCATCAGAATGTTCCGAAGTTCCTTGTTCACATCAGAGACGGTTGCTTGAGGAAAGCAGCATGTAGTTGTAGTCCTGCTACTGATGTTTCTGATAATAGAGTCCCCCACTATCAGAGTCCTGGGCTTGGCTGCACTCTGAGCTGAATGGCGCTGTCTGCTCGACCTCGAGCTCCTGTTAGTAGCGATGTTAGCTGCTGGCTCATACGATCCATGTTTAGTCACATTTGGGGATTCCTCACCCACATTCATTAATGCTTCAAATCTGTTCTCAAGATGTATAGCGAATGGTAGAATACCAGTGTTTGCAAGCCTTGTCACAGCCGAATCTGGGGTAGAGGATGCTACGGCAGCAATACGAGATACTCGTGACAATCTGATGTCTCAAGTGCTTTTGGCTCTCGCTCCCTGTTTGTGCCATCGAGTAGTCTGTCGATCAGTTTTGGCTTGTTCCTCTACAGTTCCCTTACCAAAAAGTAGTATACTTCAAGTTTATTTTATTATGTATACTTGTGTAAAGTTTAAGTATATTTTTAAGTATACTTTATGTAGTAAATATACAAATATCAGTGTACTAGTAGTATAAGTGAACTATTTCAATACTCCTTGGGACTACATTGGCCCACTTTCTAGTATATAAAAGTTTACTTTTAAGTATACATTAAGCATAACAGTAGTAAACTCTGAGTACACAACTAGTTTACATCAATGTTTTTAGCTTGACTACAATTATACTAAAAGTGAACTTATAGGTATACTGATTGTTTACTAATTAAATACTTGTAGTAGCATTTTTAGTACACTTTGAAGTATCGTCTCAGTAAACTACTAGTTTAGTAGTTTTATACTGAAAGTATGCTATGTAAAGTATGTATTTTTTTTAAGTGAACTTTACATCATACGTGCATTCTTTTTTTAAAACTTGAATGTGGGTAAGTTTCATAAATAAAGAATAAAGTAATAAACAACATTTTGAACAAAAATCTGAAAAAAAAGACTATGAGTTGGATTCAGAATGATAATCAAAACCTAGATGGAGTCGATCAACACCCCAAAGCTTGACAGTCAATATTACCTCTTCATTGGTGACATTTTATTCCATAATGTTACACAGTTTTGATGCTGTTTTATATCTGATGATCATGTCAGATTACATGTAGAAGCATCTGTTGTTTTGGTTTCTTCTTCACTGTTTTTTTGGAAATTCTATACAGAAGATGTGTACTAGCGCCCCCTACCATATAACAATGACAACATTGATTCTAGGAGCACAAGTATAGCTCAAATATATTTTGATTTTTTCCAACTATGTCAAGTATACTTAAATGTCATTTTAAGTATATTTCTGAGAAATACATAAAGCCCATTTCTGAGAAGAACATAAATAGACTAAAAGTATACTTTCCTATTTTTAGTTTAAAAGAAGTATACTAATAGCACACGTCTTGAATAAACTTCTTTTTCATAAGGGTTGGTATAAACTGTTGAGATTCACTAGATTTACAGGACTCACCGGCTGTATGCTGAGGGCATCCGTGATGATGATCTGGTGTGTGTTCCGCCTGTTTTCACTGCAAAAAAAAATCAGAAAACAAGATTATTTTGTTTACCCCATTGGCAGATTATTTTTCTTGTTTCAAGCAAAAACTCACTTAATTTTGAATCACTTTTTTCTGAAAACAAGATAATGATTTTTACTTGTCTAGAAAATCCTTCTTGATTAACTTGTTTTCTGTTTGAAATAAGATTATTTTGCTTGTTCTAAGCAAAAACTCACTTAAATTTGACTTGTTTTTTTCTGAAGACGACAATAATTTTTACTTAGAAAATCCTTCTCGATTTAAAATTTTTTAGATATTTTGGCTGGAAACAAGACAAAAAATTTAAGTAAGAAAAGCATTTATTTTATTTTTTTTTAATTTATTTATTTATTTATTTTTTGCAGTGTATCATGTGTCACATGAATAAATTTGCGTTGTCTTTTTCAAATACGTCAATTTTCAGAGTCCACTCTATGACAGGAAAACAACGTTGAATGTATTCACCTAGCATCTTCAAAGGGCAAAACTTAAGAAGATGTGCTAAATTAGACGTCTCATCGGGTGTTTCTCTTAATCTCTTTCTTCTGATGCTCTTCACATTAAAGTTGACGACAAACCAGCAGCTTCAGGAGGAAATCAGCTCTTATCTTTTGTTTTGTCTGAGGATCCGCTCTAGGAATGACATTGATTTGAATTGAATTGATTGTTTCAATAGCATATTTAACTTTCATAATGGTGTACTGTATGCTTCAGTTTCCCTTTTCATCCTCTGACTCAGCTGGAAACTAAAGCCTGGGACAGAAACCTGTAAAATGAAACAAGTTTTTCACCTTCACACGAATATGTCGCGTTAATATGGTGTTTGTCTACATAAAACAGGTGAAACCTGCGATGGCAAACCCACACATTATTAAAAAGTAAAGTGAGAATTTATTTGGTCCCACTTTATATTAGGTGGCCCTAACTACTTACATTTAAATTGAATAATTTGGTACAATGCAATTATTGTGTACATACATGTTTTTACATTGTACTTATATTTTTAAAAATACATATATGTAATTACATCTGTAATTAATTTCTGTAATTACATTTATAATTACACTGTTGACCCATCCCTTACACCTTAACCCACCCTTAACACTAGAACTACCAAGGCAGTCATTTTGACTGTTTTTAAATTTTGAAATGTAATAACTTTGTTGAAATAAAACCCATATAAATATAATACCCTGACTTTTCCTAAATGTGTGTATATTTTATTATAACATTTTTATTTTATTAAAATTACAAAACAAAAAAGAGTTCTGAGTTTTTCAACCTTGAATGGCCAAAGCGGTCAAATTGACCGTTCGCATTACAGACGGCATATAATTTCTGCTTTTGCGACTTTTTCCCGCGGTTGAAGATTCACGTCACTGTTGCCTAGCAACATTTGTTCTAGTTGTTTTTATATTCAATTGTAAAATTCCTTTTCGTAAAAAAGCCGGGTGGACACCTCCAATTCGACAACTGCTGTCATTCAATCTGCCACGGTTCCAGGTATGTTAGGCTGGAAGACTAGCCTGGCTGTTATCAGTAATAGCCTACTTCAATTTCATGACAAAATAGCCATAATAATAATAATAATAATAATTTGATGGCTATTATTTTTTTAGGCTAGTGTAATGCTTATAGGCCCTGACAAGACTGATATTGTGAAATGAAACAAACTAGAATGGCACTTTATGTGGTGATTGTGTTTTTGAGGAGCTTTTTTGAGTGGTCCATCTGCTGTTATGAGGTTGACCAGATCTGTGGTGAACAACATGTCATGTGCCCAGCTTGTACCCCTCTAATGCTGGCAGTTGCTGTGGATGGCAACAGAAAGCTTCATCGTGTCAGAAAGGCTGGGAAGTAGGTGTTTAGTTGTTGTTGTTTGACTTTGTCATACAAAGAGTAAATAACAGTTTTATACTACTATGACCTAATGTTTTATGTCAGTAATACAAAGACCTTGGAGCAGAATGTTTCATACTGTGAGGATTGTTTTGTTCTTTTTCTATTATTGTCATAACAGCTTTGAATTTCCCTGAAATTGTTCTTACATTTGTGTTCATTGTAAAAAAAAAAAAAAATCAACATAATTTTGTTTTATTAGTTCAGAGGACTGTGGCTACTTCGAAGGGTTGTTTCTTTGCAAAGATGATGATGTTTCCTCTTTTGTTCAATATATCCGCAAAAAAGTGCAACGTAAGTTTACTAGACAAACTTTTATATTGCTTGCAAGCACATTATGATTCATGATGTGTTTGTGAAAAGTTTTATAAAGTGACATATGAAGTCATGTGTACACAGTTCAGGAATCTGGCTTTTCTGTGTATTTTCTTTAGCCTATATCCCAAATGCCTGTTTTTCCCTACTTTATTATCTTGTATTTCATGTAGGTGGGAGGCAAAGGGATTTGTGGATCTGCGGAGTTTGCAGCTGCTAAAGAGTTCTCCAGCAAGGCCAGCAGTAAATTGGATGAGGAGGGAATTGAAGTCGCTGTCTGTAGGCATGGTGTTCTTTTGAGGGCACTCAATATGTTCAGAGGAGAGATCTATGCTTATCCTTTGCACTTGCAGAAAGAGCTCTGCACAGAAAATGCCACTTTCTTTTGTGCTGACATCATGTGCAAATACTGGCCATACCTGATAAAAGTTTGCCAGGCCTGCCCGGAACTGAGACATCTGCTGGACATGAAACCATTCCTCTCTGTAATGCATGCGAAAGTACATGGTTTGAAATGTGAGGTATGTTAGACCAATGTGTTCATATTGCCCATTTTATCATTATATATTCAGATAAAACGGGTGCAGCATATACCATGAGGGAAGAAGTGGAACAAGCGAATAGCTTTTAATCAAGGATTGGTATCAGCACTAAGTTCATGTCCAAAGCAGGTTAGTATGTTTATATGTAATGTTGGCCTCAGTAACTTTTCCAAATATTTAAATTTTAAAGTAACACTTTCCAAAAGTAATGTGAGACTTCATTGTTTAGTGTATGTATTCAGTTTGTTTGTTTTGATTGACAGGACGCACAGATTTGCTCACATTGCAGTGTATGGGGTGGAACAAAATGAAGGTTCAAAATATGTGCAAAACACTTTGCACAAGATACCAAAAGGCAATCTTTATTTATATTCATCTGTATAATTTTTGTGAAATGGGAAGCATCAATGTCTTCTAAAAGTGGAAGGAAAGTGTTTGCATTAGTTGATTTTCAGGCATTTCTCACAAAATCTTCATTTAAGTCACAATTATACACCAACACATTATAAAAGTGTTCAAATTTTTGAATTATTCTACATATTTATAATAATTTTCAAATATTCAGAGCATATTTTGGCAAAATCTTTGTGAAACGGTAGACTGATGACTTCTGCAAAAGTGAATTGCATGTGGAATTGGACTGACTGTAAACAAATAGATGTGCTATGGAATGACCTCTAAAGAGCTATTCACACCATATTTTCTAGAATATAGCTGAGGTGAAGCTGTTCTATAAGGAGGAGTGGTCCAAAGTCCTTCCTGAATGTTGCAGATCTAATCCACAGCCACTGGAAACTCTTGATTTGTTATTTCTGCTAAAAGGAGGACCAACACCTTTCCTTTGCACTTACACTTATTTTTGAACATCTAATGGGACCATTCAATGTGATTGATTGTATTTCAAGACATGGAAGATTATAATGTATTTTGTGGCAATAGCTTAAGCACATTGTGATTTGCCTAAGCTTTTGACTTCAATGAAGAAGAGATGACATTTTGTGATCAGTTAATGCAGGAAACCACCTAATCACATACTCTTTGTCATTGTAATTAACTGTATCACTGCTTTACTGATTTGTATGTTTCAGACTCAGCAGAATCTAAAAAAAGAGACAGAAAGCCTACAAGACATGAAACAAAAACTTGCTGTAGACGATGGTGTACTCCATTACTGGGTCCCAGATGTACAGGAGTGGGCCCACACTAGTATGTAACAGTTCTAATGTTATTCAGTTTACATTTGCAAAATACTGTAACTGCAGTTTTCTACAACTTGTGACTGAGCAAGCAATTTGCGGAATTGATTTAAATGTTATGCATTTTATTTATTTATTTATTTTTATGTATTTATTTATTTATTTTTGCAGCTACTGTGGGAGACAGTGATGCTGCAATTTAGCCAATAAGGGATACAATAGAAGAATTATCTTTGTGCATTAAACAACGGCAGCATCGTCTTTACAGGCACACTGGTATGTCAAATAATTAGGAGATATTATTTAAGTATTACAACAACTATTTGGAAATTTGGAATCTGAGGGTGCCAAAAAATCAAAATACTGAGAAAATCACCTTTAAAGTTGTCCAAATGAAGTTCTTAGCAATGCATATTACTAATCAGGAATTAAGTTTTGATATATTTTCAGTAGGAAATTTACAAAATATCTTCATGGAACATGATCTTTGGCATAAAAGAAAAATCAATAATTTTGACCCATACAATGTATTTTTGCCTACTGCTATAAATATACCCCAGCGACTTAAGACTGGTTTTGTGGTCCAGGGTCACAAATAGTAAAAAATAAATGTCCAATGTCAATTTATTATTTTTCAGCCACAAACAAAGGACGAAATAAAATAAGGAGAAAAATAAATGAGGAGAGAAAGAAGCTGGCTTCTGCAGTTGAGCAGCACAATGCTCTTGTTGACCCCTCCCTTAAGATAGTGTCCATTGAAGAGGTCCTTCAAAATGGCTGTTTTCCCCTGGCAGCTAACAGAGCAAGGTCAATGATACATAACAATTTGCATTATTATTCACATTAAAATACTTAGTCAATATGTCCATCTCATTTACATGGTTTACCTGTATTACGTAGATGATATCAACCTCTTGACAAAGAAGAAGGTCTTTGACAAGGTGATGGTAATTCGAAGACTACAGGAAGAACAGGCTATCCTTGTTCAAGAGGCAAAGCAGCACTGGCTTTATCTAAGAAGTCAGGAACACAAACTGAACAGTTTGCTTGATACCATCATTTCAGGTGGTAAGTACCTAAAGATGTTTTTTTTTTTTTTTTTTTTTTTTTTTAAACCATGCGTTCATATTTTCCTCATCCCACATGAAATATGAACTTAATTGTTATTTGTGTTTGTGTGTTTTAGTTAACCCCTGGAATCTTCCAGATGATGGGATGCAAGGACTTCAGTGTGTGCTGCAGAGAAAATTACATCAGCTAAGAGCTCAACAGGAGACTGTAAAAACAAGTTATCAGGCAATAGACACTATAACCGAGCTATATTACTGTTGAAGAATGTGAATATTCCAGTGGGCCAGAACACTCGGAAGCCTTTTACTCAAGCAATACTGATATGAGCTCTGATGAAGATATGTTTCTGTAGTTATCAAATACCTTGCACGATGTCTCCTCTTCTCTTTCTCTTTCAATGGGAGACCAAAAGAATAAGGGATTGATTAAATTGTTTTGTATTACTTTAATTTTTTATTTATTTATTTATTTTTTTCTGATGGGCTTTATAGACACATGTTCTACATTGGCTTGCTGGGATTGGAGGTTGTAAGGGTAGTGTTTTGAAGAATGTTTCTATTTTGTGTCAAATAGAATACCATTTCAAAACAACAATCATGTTAAACAGTGTTAAATAAAAAAGTGACAATATTTACTTGTTTGTGCATTCATAAAAAAAACAGCTTAATTTGTATGAATTTACAATAAGTTGTGTTATATTATCAGTTATTAGAGAACACACATACTGGCTATAGATATATATTATGTATACATGTCACGTGTCTGTGTGTGTGTGTGTGTGTGTGTGTGTGTATGTATTCTTTTATAATACCAACTATTGGAGAACACACAAATAGAGATAGATATAGATAGATGTACATTACGTACACACACACACACACATTATACATTATGTATTATATACATTATATTACATTTGTCCGAGTCCTTCAAAAAATGTTCAAAAAGTCACCTTTGGATTTTAACCGGCAAATACTTAAAAATCTATGAATGGGTCATTATTACAGTTATTATTACATTTCTAGCATGTTATATGTTTGGACACTGTTCTTTTAACCCCAAAAGATGGAGTGTGTAACTTTTAATTTCTTAAACAACCATGTAGGAAGACATATCATAGCCATATTACAGTATGTTACAGTAATATATTACAGTACAGGCAATGTCAAGATTCATTAGGCTCAAAAAAAATAAATAAAATTAAAATAAAATAAAAATAAAAGGGAGGGAGGGAGCATGAAGAATAACTTTCACACATGAATTAACCCCACTGACTTCTGACATGGCCAGTCATTGTGATGTGCTGGATGAGACTGAGTCCTCACATCTTGCATTGTCAATACAAGAATTGACACAGCTTCTGATGAAAATAAATGTGAAAGTGACATGTGAAGGCCAAGTATGGTGACCCATACTCAGAATTTGTCCTCTGCATTTAGCCTATACAGTTAGTGCACACACATTAGGAGTAGTGAGTAGTGAACACACACCCGGAGCAGTGGAGAGCCATAAATGTTGTGATGTTATTTCCATCAAGAGGTGCATACATTTTTGGACTCTGGAGATTGTAACACTGACTTTATAAAGAAGTTTACCAGGTCTTTGTACACAGTACATGCTTTTTAAAAGACATCTTGGAGACATGCATGTGCTACAGGTATCTGGGTTTACCCTCAAGAACAAGGACTCAATCTGTTGGCACAGACATGTTCATTGACACAAATACTTGGACTAAGGATTAGGGAAAGTTACAGGTGTAACACTTTATAATAACTGCACGCTAAGAATCATTAGTTAAGCATTAGTAAAGTGTCAGTTCATCCTTTATCAAGCATTGTACCAACATTAATAGTCCTTAGTAAGCAGTTTATAAATGTTTATACAGCTATAAATGCCTAGTTCTTGATTTATAAGCATATCTATTAAAAAGGAGATTTAAAGGCTCAGTTACCTTCCTAACAGAAAAAATAAATAAACAAACACAACACAGAGGGATACAGAACTCAGAAATATTTATTTCAAGATGCAAAAAATAAATAAAAAAATAAATAAACGGTACACTTCATTTTTTTTTTCTATGAAATTGCAAAAGTGTACAGTTGTACAGTTTAATTTTTTGCATCTTGAAAAAAAATATTTTTGTGTTCTTTTTCCCTCTGTGTTGTGTTTAACTTTTCTGTTTGGAAGATAAATGAGCCTTTAAATCTGCTTTTGTAAATGCTTTATAAGGTATAAATAGTCCTCACTTTAGATGAGCTCACAAAAATAGATGGCTGGCAACTACTAAATGTTTTATAACTTGACTTAATCATGAATTACAGCAGGAATATGTCTTAATAAAGCATTTATTAACACACTGAGCAACTATTATCATATGTCTAAATAATAAGATTAATAAATGTACATTTAAATAGTTTATTAATCATTTACTTACACTTTCTAAATGATCTTATGAACCACTGACAACTCCTAAATAACTGGTTTGTAAATAACATAATAATTTTAAATGATAAATTCATTATTAATAAAGTATGAAAATACAATTATTAAACATTATAGATATGCCCAAGAACAAAACATTTATAGCTGTATTTATAAACTGTTTACTATTGCCTATTAATGTTGGGACAATGCTTTATAAAGGATGAATTGACTATTTACTAATGCTTAACTAATGATTCATAGTGTGCAGCAGGCCCGGTTCTGGGGGGGGGGTGTTAAAGAATTGTGCTATAATATCAAACAAATACAACTCATTTTATACACTATAAACACAGACATGTTGATGTTTGTGGAAGATGTTTTCTCTGTTTTGGAGGGATGATCGTTTTTAAATCATACCCTATTGCATCAAAATTTGTTAATAGGTCTATTTTACTATAGTTTGGGGTGATCATTTTATCAGTTGTTTATTATTCATGCAACAATGTATTACTGTTATAGTTTTTATTAATAACCATTGCTATTTAGCTGATAACTTTGTCTAGTGCTCTTATGAATGTTTATAACATGATTTGTGAACATTTAACTACTATAGGCTACTGAATGACATAGCATAGACTTCTTCATGGCACTAGTGTTTCCGTATTTCATTTCATTTCATTTCATTTCATTATGTAACCTTGTTCTACAGATCTTTGTAGTGTTAAATACTGTTTTTGATATTTTTGCTTTTCCCTAACCGAATGTCGTATCCTCTCAGCAATAACCTGTCCATACATAGGATTTTTTGATTACTGTCAGTTTGAGTGCCGTCGATGCAGTGTTACCAGATAATGCTATTAAAAATAAAAAATAAATAAAAATAAACCGAAATTATTTAAAATCTTTTGCAAATAAGATAAGATAAAGATATCGCTGACCCCAACTTTCCTACTTCATTAACTTTCTAAAGTGTCAAATTAAGTGGAAAGGACAAGTCTAAAAACGCTTATAATAGCTCGATCTGGCAACACGGAGGCTGCGCCCGCGTCCTCACTCAGAACTCTCTCAAAGAGACTCATGTACTTCATCAGCATCTCGCAACGATCGTTTTCATACCACGGACACTAAAATTCTTGCAAATTGTCATAATACATGTCATGCATACATATGAGGAGTTTAACAGCAAATTAGTCATGCAGAGAACAAATTTTATTTTTGAACATGAGACATTTACCGAGGTCCGGACCACGGTGGCCTCATAGCTGGCTACGGGCCTGGTTGGTCAGACTTTATTCACTTCATGAATTATAGGTGTTTGGTTTAATTCAAAAGCAATTTTTGGCAAATTCATAATGATTCACTTTGACTAGTAATTAAATTGTATTAGTTTTAAATAAAATACATTTAAATAATATTTCAATGCTTTCTCTAATGTCTTGCAAGAAAACTATTCAGGATTGTTTATTGCACCAAAAGTAATTTCAAAGGAACATTAAATGTATGTACAGCTGAAGTCACCATTACAGGATCTGCAAAATGTTAATGATTTTAAAATGATTATTTAATGTATTTGTTTTTAGTAGGCCTACAGCTATTTTAAAATAAGCTATTTTTATATAGGCTAATAGATTTCTACATATAGACCACAAGACTAAATAATAACTGAAATTACACAAAAAATCGAGCTCAAAAGATTACTTGCTTGATTCTTAATTCTTAAAACTGATTCTTAATACTGTGAGTTGTCATGATCAAAAACTGCAAACATTCACTGATGCTCAAGGCAACATATTAAATTTTTTTCTTTAGAACAGAGGGCAGAACAAGACTGCACAGGACAAACATGGGACGTATCATAAAAACAAATCATAAAAACAGTCTGGACCATCAGGTAATGAAAATCAAGCGCAAGTAAACTTTTAAACTGCTTAATTTGTGTAAATGCATATATGGACTATGTAAACACCTGTTATGTGAAAAAGCTTATTCAGGGCAGTACTAAATAAAAAAAACAACAACATGCAATTTAAAATATCTTTTCTTTTCTTTTCTTTTTTCCTGTCATAAGTCAGACCTCTGTGGCTCTCTCTGATGGCCACCGGAGGGCACCCTCACCTGAATACTGACTCTTTCCACGGACTCCAATTCCCATAACCCACTGGGCTGCTGATTACCTGCCCAGGTGTAGCTCATTACCTGGCCTATTTAACCAGCATTCTCTGTTCCACTCACTGCGAAGTCTTGTTTCTGCCCCGGCTGACACTACTGAGCGTTTATCTTTCCTTTGATTGTTATTCCTGTGTATGACCCCGGACTGCTCTTGATCTTTGTGAACCCCGCCGCCTGCCTTTGTGAACCTTGCCTTGGAACTCTGAACCTTTGCTTGTTGCCCCGACTCCTGCCTGGTATTGTTTACGTCTCTGCTCTGCCTCTGATATTCCTGTTTGTGCCTGCTGATCACTTGCCTGTTTGATTCTGTCTCTGTCTAATAAATCACACTGCAAATGGATCCACATGCTTCTGACCAATCATTACAGAAGACTTCGCCACCTTCGGATCCAGCAGCTGTTGATCAGCTCTCATCTGAGATCTCAGCTCAAGCTAACATGCTAGCTTCCCATCAGCTTCAGCTCCAGTGTCTCACGACTCTCACGGAGGAATTGGTGAGAGCACTTCAATCCATGCAACGCACAGCGCCGCCTGTAGACCCACCAGCATCCGAGCCTCTTCCGGCGAGCTCAACATCTAGCATTCACGCTGCAAGCCCTCGACTCTCACTGCCAGAGAGGTTTGACGGTACTCCAGACAGATGCAAAGGTTTTCTACTGCAATGCTCCCTGTTCATGGATCAACAACCTTCACTTTATCCCACAGACGTCAGTCGTGTATCCTTTGTCTGCTCTCTACTGACGGGACGAGCGCTGGATTGGGCTACAGCAGTATGGGAGGGCGGCAGCCTTTCGTTCCCACCACTCAACGAATTCCTCCGTCAATTTCGAGAAGTTTTTGAGCACTCGGCCTGCGGAAGGGAGGCTGGTGAACAATTGCTCGCTCTCCGCCAGGGTAAAGACACAGCAGCTGATTACTCCCTAACCTTCCGCACACTGGCAGCCCAAACCGGATGGGAGAACGGGCCTCTGAAATTACTGTATCGCAAGGGGTTGTCGACTGAATTACAGACAGAATTGGCCTGCCGCGATGAGGGAAAGACACTGGAGGAATTCATCAATCTCAGCATTCGTCTCGACAATCTATTACGCTCCCGACGATCCGCTCGACCTCCTCTCGCTCTCTCCTCAACCCTCGCTACCACCTCCGAACCCATGCACATCGGCATCACCCGCTTGTCACTGGAAGAGAGGGAGCGCAGACTTAGGAATCATCTGTGCCTTTATTGTGGACTATCTGGACATCTGCGGGTCAACTGTCCCACTCGACCACCCACCAAGAATACCTCTACGGTGAGTCCCTATTCTAACACTTTAATGGTCCCTATCTCTCTAATCTTCTCTGAAGTTGCGGTCGAGACGACAGCTTTGATAGATTCTGGGGCTGCGGGGAACTTTATTGACATCGATTTTGCTAATTCTCATAACCTTCCTCTCGTTACATGTGAGTCTCGACTGGCTGTGACAGCGCTAGATGGACGACCCCTGGGAGCAGGACGGGTTCACTTCAAGACTCAAGAATTCACATTAAGAACTGGCTCCCTACACATCGAACGCATATGTCTCTTTGCTATCAACTCCCCCCAGAACCCTGTAATCCTCGGTCTACCCTGGCTGGAGAAGCATAACCCACGTATCTCCTGGTCCGCTAAACAAATCCAAAAATGGTCAGAATTTTGTCACAAAGAATGTCTGCGATTCCAATGCCCTGATGCAACCTCCACCTCTTCACCGTGCCCCGAAATCTCTCCCACAGCAGATCTTCCTGTCGAATATCAAGATCTCTCGGAGGCCTTCAGCAAATCTAAAGCATCACAACTACCTCCTCATCGACCCAGTGATTGCGCAATCGACCTACTTCCTGGAGCGATGCCAACGAAAGGTAGAGTGTTTCCCCTATCTCAACCCGAGTCAGAAGCCATGAAGGCATACATTGAGGAGGAATTGGCTAAGGGCTTCATACGACCATCCACTTCTCCTGCATCAGCTGGTTTCTTTTTTGTTAAAAAGAAAGATGGGGGTCTACGTCCATGCATTGACTATCGAAGTTTGAATGACATCACCATTAAGTTCCGTTATCCGCTACCGCTGGTGCCTCCTGCCCTCGAACAACTACGCTCAGCCAGATATTTCACCAAGCTTGATCTTCGCAGCGCCTACAACCTAATTCGCATCCGGGAAGGCGATGAGTGGAAGACAGCTTTTTCAACCACATCCGGGCACTATGAATATTTGGTTATGCCGTTCGGGCTTTCCAACAGTCCGTCAGTCTTTCAGGCTTTCATCAACGACGTCTTCCGCGATATGCTCAACAGATGGGTTATTGTCTACATTGACGACATATTAGTGTGCTCTGATTCCCTTGAAAACCACATTCAACATGTCCGCGCAGTCCTGCAACGCCTCATCGAACACCAGTTATATGCTAAGAAGGAGAAGTGTGAGTTCCACCAAACACAAGTCTCCTTCCTGGGTTACGTCATCAGCTCCGAGGGGGTCGCCATGGACGATAAGAAGGTTCAGTCCGTTCTAAACTGGCCACAGCCCAAGACTGTGAAGGAGCTACAGCGTTTCTTGGGCTTTGCCAATTTCTACAGGCGTTTTATACGGAACTTTAGCACCATAGCGGCTCCGCTTACTTCGTTACTCAGGGGGGGAGGACAACGACTAAACTGGTCACCCTCAGCTCAGCACGCTTTCCTCCAACTCAAAGATCGCTTCACCACCGCTCCTATCCTCCACCATCCTGATCCCAATCTAGAATTTACTGTGGAAGTTGATGCATCCAACACTGGAATCGGAGCCATCTTGTCTCAACGTCAAGGTAATCCTCCCAAATTATTCCCATGCGCCTATTATTCACGTAAACTGAACGCAGCTGAGAAGAACTACGATGTGGGCGATCGGGAGTTGCTGGCAATGAAAGCGGCGTTCGAAGAATGGCGCCACTGGTTAGAGGGCTCTAAAGTTCCCTTCATCGTGCTCACTGATCACCGCAACCTGGAATACATCCGCTCAGCAAGACGCCTCAACCCACGCCAGGCCCGCTGGTCTCTATTCTTCTCACGCTTCTCTTTCAAGGTCACATACAGACCAGGATCCAAGAACGGAAAAGCTGATGCACTGTCCAGATTGTACGATTCATCGCCACCACAGAAAGATTCTAACGAACCCATTATCTCGTCAACCTTAATCGTAGCACCCGTACAATGGGACATAATCACCGAGATCACAGAGGCCCAGGTTAACGATCCAGCACCACACGACTGTCCCAATAACCGAACTTATGTTCCGGCCAGCTTGAGACAGAGAGTATTGCATCTGGTTCACGATACCCCTAGCTCAGGACACCCAGGCATCACGGCATCGCTCCAGTTGGTATCCGACCGCTTCTGGTGGCCATCTCTCCAAACAGACACCATCAAATTCGTACAACAATGCCCAGTTTGTAACCTATCCAAATCCTCTCACCAATGTCCAGCAGGGCTACTGCAACCCCTACCTGTTCCACAACGACCCTGGTCTCACATAGCCATCGATTTTATCACGGACCTGCCTAAGTCTAGAAATCACACCACCATCCTAACAGTCATCGACCGATTCTCCAAGGCTTGCCGACTCATACCATTACCCAAGCTCCCCACTGCTTTCGAGACAGCCGAGGCCTTGTTGGAACAGGTCTTCCGGTTCTACGGATTGCCAGAGGATATAGTTTCGGACCGGGGCCCTCAGTTCACCTCTCGAGTCTGGAGGGCCTTCTGCCACCAGCTGAACATCAACATCAGTCTCACCTCCGGCTACCATCCACAAGCCAACGGTCAGGTCGAAAGACTGAACCAAGAAATAACCCGGTTCCTACGCTCCTATTGCCACCATAATCAAAACGACTGGAGTCGCTTCCTACACTGGGCGGAATATGCGCAGAATTCACTCCGCAAGCCATCAACCGGTCTCACCCCCTTTCAGTGTGTCCTCGGCTTCCAACCTCCTCTGTTTCCCTGGTCAGGAGAGCCATCAGAACTGCCTGCCGTCAACGACTGGTTGAGGAGAAGCGAGGAGACTTGGAATGCAGCCCATGTCCACCTGCAACGAGCGGTTCGCCGAACCAGGGAACAGGCCGATCGTCGGAGAAGGGAAGGACCTGAGTATACCCCCGGGCAGTGGGTGTGGCTCTCCTCCAGGGATCTACGACTTCGTCTACCCTGCAAAAAACTAAGCCCCAGGTACGTGGGTCCGTTTCAAATCATCAGACAAATTACCCCAGTGTCATATCGCTTAGCCTTACCTGCCAATTATCGTATCTCACCCACTTTCCATGTCTCCCTGCTTAAGCCCGCCGGTGGTTCCGGAGGAGAGAGGGACCAGGACGAGGTCACAGATGAGAGCACACCTCCCCTAATCGTGGATGGCGAGGAGGCATACCAGGTCAGAGAGATTCTGGACTCCCGACGGAGAGGACGTGTGTTGCAGTATTTGGTCGACTGGGAGGGCTACGGCCCCGAGGAAAGGTCATGGGTCAACGCCCAGGACATCCTGGATCCTACTCTTACCACAGACTTTCATCAAAATCATCCTAATCGACCTGCACCTCGTCCCCGAGGAAGACCTCGGCGTCGGGTTGCCCCTCGCGTCCGGAGCCGCTCGCAGGGGAGGGGCTCTGTCATAAGTCAGACCTCTGTGGCTCTCTCTGATGGCCACCGGAGGGCACCCTCACCTGAATACTGACTCTTTCCACGGACTCCAATTCCCATAACCCACTGGGCTGCTGATTACCTGCCCAGGTGTAGCTCATTACCTGGCCTATTTAACCAGCATTCTCTGTTCCACTCACTGCGAAGTCTTGTTTCTGCCCCGGCTGACACTACTGAGCGTTTATCTTTCCTTTGATTGTTATTCCTGTGTATGACCCCGGACTGCTCTTGATCTTTGTGAACCCCGCTGCCTGCCTTTGTGAACCTTGCCTTGGAACTCTGAACCTTTGCTTGTTGCCCCGACTCCTGCCTGGTATTGTTTACGTCTCTGCTCTGCCTCTGATATTCCTGTTTGTGCCTGCTGATCACTTGCCTGTTTGATTCTGTCTCTGTCTAATAAATCACACTGCAAATGGATCCACATGCTTCTGACCAATCATTACATTTCCCTTCGTTTTTAGGCTATAATATATTCCAGATTCTGTAAACTTATGACTTAAACATAAAAATATGCGGAGCGTGTCACGAATAAAGTGAAAATGAAATGAAAAGTGTCTATTGCAGCATTAAATTTAGATCTGCAAATAGTGCATCATATTTCTTTTTACGAGTTTTTACAGCATCACTAATTATAACGAGCTTTTTTTTTTAGAGTGCTTACACACGACAGACTGAAGTCAGTGATAATGTTCTTTGATAATGTAAATGTTCTTTGCTCGTTGTATTTGTTTGTTGTTTGAATACCGGACATGCGGAGTTATAATTATAAACTTAAAATGTGTTTTTATTAAACCTGTGATCAGGCTAAATACAAATTCAGACTTATTAAAATATTTTATGACATAGTATGGTACTTGTTATGATTTGCATAGTTAATAGATTACAGGCAACAGTGGTTTGAGCGCGTTTGACTAGAGCGCAATTAAAGAGCTGTTGTGTTTATGTGATTGTCAGTGGCCGTCTTGAGAAGCGAGAAAGCTTTGGAAAACATCTCATAAAAAGGACGAGGACGTGAATGTTTTTATAAGTCGGAGTCTAAAATTACGGTAATATAGCTTGAACATTTCACATGAAATTCTGTCAGTGTGGGGGAGCTGTAGAATGCGCGCCGCAAGGTGCGCAAAAAAAAATAGGCTACAATTGCGCTATATCTCTGGTCATTTTAATATGTAACTAATTTAATGTTTAGATTTTTTTAAGTATACAGTGGATGATCGAGAGGCACAAGAAGAATCTGGAGGGGCACAAGGAGAATCTGGGGGGGCATTGCCCCCCCTAGCCCCCCCTTAGACCCGGCCCTGTGCGTGGTGTGTGGGAATATACAAATTTTCTCTTATGAGTATGTTTTATTATCTTTTCATATATTTATTCCATATTTGATCAGTTTATTCAGTTATGTATTTATTTTCAGAATACACAGTGAAAAAACTCATATATATATATATATATATATATATATATTTTTTTTTTTTTTTTTTTTTTTTTTTTTTTCCCACAGTCATTTTAAATTGTATGCAAAACTCTGTCAAATTAAGAACTCTCAAGTATTATATAATTATCGAAGCATTACAGTAATTCTCAGTAATTCTTTATACAGATAAATACTGTATTATTCATAGAGTATTTTCCTGTTTTTTTTATTACATAAAAATGTATGTAAAATTTCCAAAAATAATGGTGATAATAATTTAAGAAATCACCACCACCACCATTACTCACACAAAAATATCCTAATTTAAGAACTAAATTTTTATTTAAACTTTAACAAACATTATTATTTTACAGGTATTTTGTGAATTATTACGATCAAAGAGAACATGCAGCAAGAGAACATTAAACAGTAAGAGAGGATAAGTAAAATAAGTAAAATAAGTGTTTTCCGTTAAAGTGTTTTTTGCTTTTTTTTAATTTTTGCACTTTATTTAAATTAGGATATTTAACCTTAATTTTATTGTCATAGCCTTGCCCATTTTTTGATCATTTTAGTTAAAGTGAAGGTATTTAATTGTAATAATTCAAGATATACCTGTTTTGTTAAGACATTTAATGAAAACTTCTGTGATTTTTTTTTTATTATTTATTTTATTTATTTATTTTTATTTATTTTTTTTGCAATGTATTTAAATTATGATTTTTTTACTTTAATTTTATGGTTTTTGTTTGGTGGCTGTTGCTGCCAGTCATTTAACCATTTTCAACAAATATATTATTATAAAATATATGTACATAAATATATATTTTTGGCCATTTTTATACATATTTTGAAATATATGTAAAACTATGTTTTATTTTTTTTATTTTTTTTTTTCCTGTATGGGAAACTCATTGTACTTACAAAACTCTTTGTTTATTTTTCCTACACTTTATTTGCCCAAGTGTTTGTTATTTGCATATTTGTTCTTATTTTTATTAACACACATAAAACAAAAACTGAATCAAATCAAATAAAAACTACACTGTGTTATGTGACTATCTATCATTATCATGAAATAAATGTTTGGTCATACTGCCAAGCTCTTGATGATTTTATTATTATTATTATTATTATTATTATTATTATTATTATTATTATGGGTCTTCTCAAATGATTTTTAACAATATGAAGAATAAATAATTACATTTTTGGCTAATGCTTATATATCTGTCACGGCTGGCTTGCAAGCTGCGACAAAGAAGGAGAAAACACGTTGGAACATGGTAAATTAAAAGAATTACATTTATTAAAGTAAGATTAAATTAGGAAAACGGGACAAAACACAACACGAGGAAGGAAGACGAGCCCTGTCACAACTGAAAGGAACTGCTTAAATCTTCCGGCATCAGCTCCCAACACAGGTGTAAGTCCTCAGCCATAATAACGTCACTCACCCCATCTCCATCCTGCAAAACAAACAAAGAAAAAACCAACAACCAACCAATATGACCCATACTGGGTTCATAACATATCAATAATATTTTGTCTAGGGTTAGGGTTAGCCTAAGTGAAAGATTTATCTAATTATTAAGTAGCTGTTAATACATTAACCCTGTTATCTCCACTTAAACACTCTCAGTTCATTCTCATTCATGAAGACATGGGCTCATGAAAAGAGTTATAAACATAAAGCCAATTGTCTGTTCATAACTTCTTCAAAGTTTATTTTCTCCTTCAACTTCAAAATCGTTCTACATCGCTGCAGAAGTTCTGTTCCAGTGTTTACAAAGTGAACATGCAAAGAAGGACAAACACCCTTTACAAAAAAATAAATGTAAAAAAGGTAAAACAGCGATGTAGGACGATTTAGAAGTTGGAGGAGAAAATGAGACGGGAGTTTTTCAACATACCCTAACTGTCTTGAATCAGAAAACACAGAGTTCATGTAGAGCTAGACAAGACGAGTGTTTGAGGTTAAAAAGTATATAAATTGTAAATTTTTTGTTTAGAGCCCTTTGAAGCTGCATAATTTCTTTATGACTGAAGAAAGAAAGACATCTATCTATCTATCTATCTATCTATCTATCTATCTATCTATCTATCTATCTATCTATCTATAGCGGTGGCCAAAATGATTAGAACACTAGTATTATCAGCAGCTAAAAATGGTTTTAAGTCAGTTATTTCTATCTTTTGCTGTAGTGTGTCAGTAGGAAATATCAGTTTACATTTCAAAACATTAATTTAGCCATTAATTGTAATAATACAGTGAGAATTTTTGAGATCTGATCTGATCATCATCAGTCTGTCTGGAATGACATGAAGAAACAGAACAAACTGAGACAGACTAAATCCAGAAGAACTGATGCTTCAAGAAACCTCCTGCAAAGCTCCTGAGAAACTCTGCTCAAGTGCACCGAGAGCAAAAGCTGCTTTAAACACAAAGGATGCTCACAACAAATGTTGATTTCATTTAGAAGTTAATTGATAAAGTGCCTAAAACTTTTATCAGTACTGTAGCTTTGCAGATAGGTTTCTTGAAGCGTCTCGGAGACACAGTTCTTCTGGATTCAGTCTGTCTCAGTTTCTCCGAATATTCGATTTTCGCGTTCAGTGTGAAAAGGCCTTCACCCGCCAACTGGTAACTGACACTGTTATATATAATCACCAACACAGATTTTTACTCGCATCTGGCGCTTGATGAGTGTTCATTTTAGGCCCTGTGCATATGTTATGAAAACAGAAACTCATTAAACGGCCATTTTTATTTTTCTTAAATTATTTTGAAGACATTTCTTCCACACTGTGTGCCATGGCAGTGAGATGAGAGAGATGCATAATTTAATGCAACATTAATATAATACAGAATCATCCTGTGAAGAAATGAGGCGTGAACATATGAGAATTTATCTTTATAAATTTGCGCTCTTTTGGGCTAAAGGCTTAATGGAGCTGTTTTTACGGAAGACCAGACAAACTCAGTCACTGGCTGTGTTCAAAACCGCATACTCAATGTGTAGGTTCTTAATTTCAAGAAGTACTTACTTATCGAGCACTAAAAGAGTACGTACTCTACAGCCAAATCTCGTTAAGTATGAATGTGATCCACCATGTTGACGTTATCATGTGACCTATGACCTTATAACAAGTGCAACAACTTAAAAAATCAGCGACAGGTTTAAATCTTTAAATATTTTGATGTTTCTTGTTGAATTTAAGTCTCGTTTCATCCCTCAGGCTTATAAATAACAAAAACAACACCAACAAAAATGTAATTTTTGAAGCATTATGATCACATGAATATTATTATTCAAAGATATTTAACCTTGTCATTGTGCTTTTTTCTGTTTATGTAATCTCATACTTTGATGTACGCAAACCCATTTTATTTGTTTTCCTTTTTTTGGCATTATGATTGTTTATTGTTAAAGATGCAACCATCTTCCTCAATCTTGTATGCAATTATAAGTTGTGCAATAAAAAAAGAAAGAAAAAAAAAGATAAAAGCAACAGGTGCACTAACACCTCACAGCATCAGTAACTTGACAACACTACCTAGTACTGTTTTCCTCAGCCTTTGCAGTGTTTGCTATGTCTGTGTAAAGGAGATGTAGTGCAGCTGCTCGAAGATCTCACCTTTGGAGAAGACTGTTTATTTTATACTGGAAAAATGTAAGTATTACTACTTAAAAAAAGATGATTACCCCAGAATGCATTAGTAGCTATTATTAGCTATTACCAACACAACAATAATAAAGATAAATGCTGACCAATATATATATATATATATATAATTTTTTTTTTTTTTACTGTAAATTATGTTTTAGTAAAACAAGCAAACTGTAATTTGTTTTGTCATATGTCATAGGTATGCATGAATATACACTAGACAAATGCAGCCAAAGTGAATGCATCTCAATTTTCATTCAAGCAATGAATTAATGCATAAGTTAATGAAATAATTATATTTTATTTACTGACAACAACAGGAAACATGAATAAATGAGTAAAAGAATGAATAAAAGTAAAAGTAATACACGTCAACAACACATAAAACAAAGCTTTATTCAAACTTATTGTTCTAACAATTATGTATTTACAGACGGTGAACCCACATCCTACTGCCATCTCAACACAGCTGAGCCAGTTCTGCAGCTGACCACCGTGTCCACCTTCACCTGTCTCTGTCCTCCATCACCTCCCTCACTGCTGCAGTCAGACTGAATCTGATCATGGATGGGAAAGGGACATCGAGGCTATTGTTGTCTGAGTGTACAGAGAGAATGAGGAAGACCATGATGATGCCCCTGAACCACACAATCTTAAAACAAGAGCAGGTGAACACGTGCAGGACAATCTGGCTACCACTGCTTCTGCTCCAAACATTCGTGTGCCTGCTCTCCATGAGCACCACTACCTGTAAAACATTTAAACAGAGTAAAACTTGAAACTTTGAAGCCTCTGAAACTTGAGTTTCATTGACTGATGTTGTATGAACAGAAAAGAGCTGAACAAACTTAACCAAAATCACATCATCATTGTCTTTTGGTCTTTCTCTAGATGCTCTTACTGGCTCTGAGCTCACTGATGAAGAAGAGACCACAGCAGCATCCGGTCCAGATGAGGCAGTAAGGTCAGATGGAGTGATGGAGCGTCTCATCCATGGCTCTGGACCATTTCCAGGAGGCTGCTGTAGATTCTCCATCCTCACCAGTCTGCAGACATTTCAGATCATACAAAAACGCCCAAACATAATACAAAAGCAGTCATTTTAATAGCGCAATGTCATTTGATTTCTGTATTAGAAGTAACAAAATGATCTTACTTTATATTTTTGTTTCAGGTTTCCCCCCTTTTTTTCTCACAAACGCTGCCATCACCTTTCCTTGCAGGTCCTGCTCCACCACAGAAGATCTGCAGTAAATACACACGAATCAAGAATCAGAAAAGTGCTGTAATATCTCTGTTTTAAATTACAATAATTAAAATAAACTACAACTTAAGATTTAAAAGATGTTTAATTCATTTCAGTAGGATACTCTCTGAGAGCCTTTGATGGCAGCATTCCTTCATCAGTCACTCTTCACCAGATAAACACTCGTGTGTCTCATCTGTTCCTGTAACATCAGACAAGATTCAGTCTCCTCTGTGATTTATCTGATCAATACTGCATTTACATGTTGAGGTACTTTACTTTACTGTAGCTGCTGATGTGTTAACTCACTTTTTATCCAACACAAATGTTCCTCAGTTTATCAACAGACTAATAGACAAATAAAAGAGGTAACTTATGTTTAGTAACTTCATGTAGATGTGTTTATATTTATGAGTACTTACATTCATGTAAAGCAGTGTTGACAAGTGAATTCTACATAACACACATACATCTCTCACTCAGATGTCAGTAATGTTGTGATGTGTTCATATGCAATTCTTTTACAACATTTTCCTGTCTCATATTAAATAGACACTTAGTAATCGTCTTTAAGATCTATATGGTTTCTGTAAATCCACTCTGGTGAAGTTTGTGTGCTACGGGAGCTCGTTTACATAATAAAACGTGTTTTTACCGCAAAATCACAAATAAACTGTACTGTTTAGCTTTTACACATTAAGCAATTCAACAGTTTGCTCAGCAGTAGCTCAACAAACGTGATTTTAACACAAGGAACCGTGTTTTTGGTTTGTAATACTCACATTTGTAAACAGCCTCGTCGCTGTTCTCCATCACGTTCGATGATGACGTATCCTCTCGCGTGGGCTTCTGGGATAGAAAAGTGTCCATCGATGAACACTTCAGAATCTGGGCTGAAGCAGTAGGACATCCGGGGATTTCTCGCCTACCCTTTATGAATACTTAAGTTTACGAACGTACTTCGTTCTTCACGTACTCTTTTTCCCTACTATATAGTAGGTAAGTAGGTATATAAGGACGCAACTTAAGTATACGTTCGTCCGAATCTCGCGAGAATTAGTGCACTCGCCTACTCTTTTATGAATACTTATGATTCAAACATACTTATTCACTCGCCTACTGCTTCTTGCCTACTATATAGTAGAGAAGTATGCGATTTCGAACACAGCGACTGTGTTTTTCTGTGTTTGCCTACAAGCTACAGTTTAATGATGCTTTATTGGAATTGATTACTGCTTAAAAGTAACGTGACTGTTGTTAAAAAAAATAATAAAAATCTGCTGAAAGACAAAAATAAAGTTGGGTTGCTTGGACTCAGACTCTGTTTTGTAAGCAGAGGTCACACATTGACTAATCAGTTGTTCCAGAAGGTGGCAGCACTGTCCCATCAAAACAGCAGCGACTGCAACAGCTGCTACTTTTCAGTCCTCTAGCAACTTTTTCTTCCATAAGCACCTAGCGACAAATTTAGCTATTTTTATCATTTATTTGGTAACTTTTAGCAACTTTTGGTGAGTGACTCAAATGATAAAAAGGAACATTTTCCATTTAAATTACACAAAAAGAGAAAACCAAAGATGCCCAGTAGTGCACACATCACGTGAATTAAGTTAGCTGCTATTTGCAATTGTTTTAATTTAATATTAATAATAATTTACTAATTTACTAATTGTTCATTTATGATGCACTTTGTTGGTAGCTTATACTTGTGACTGTTGATCAGTTTGGTACACTGTAAGAAAAATATCTAGAAAAATGGAAAAGGTACTTTTCCAGGACATTATCCGTTATCTGTTGTAACCCTGTAATCCAAAAACACAAAATATAATGCGTAATTATATACAGTTTAATTAATATTCAGTTAAAAAAAATAATTACGGAAAATCCCATATTAACATTTTAGATTGTGCCCTATTTTACAGACTTTTTTTTAGAGTCTAACACACCAACTAACTACTAATACACTGCTTAAAACTATAACTGTTCAGAATGTGTAGATATATATATATATATATATATATATAGTTTTTGTTGTTGTTGTTGTTGTTTCTTTTTGCTGAGATTTGATACAGTGACTCAATTTTGTGGTCACGTAATGACGTCATCATGATGTCACAATGTCATTTAGCAACTTTTAGCAACAAATCGACCTATTGAGGATGATAGTTTTATTTTATTTATTGATTTCTATAAAGCATTTGATACGGTGATTCATAGTTTTATTTTCAAAGTTATTAAATTCTTTGGTTTTGGAGATATGTTTTTGAAAGCAGTTAAAACATTATATAGTGGGTGTAATAGTTTTGTCAAACTTGCTCATGGTACCTCACAAAGATTTGATATTCATCGTGGCATTAGGCAAGGTTGCCCTCTCTCTGCTTTTTTATTTTTGTTAGTCACTCAAGTTTTAACATCACATATGAAAAGGAATCAATTTAATGGTATCACAGCTTTAGGTGTACAATTTAAACTTAGCCAGTTTGCTGATGACACTGCAGTTTTTCTGAAAAATAAATTTGAAGTACCTAAAATAATTAGATACATTGAGGAATTCACTGGTGTTTCAGGCCTTAAAATGAATTTAGATAAATCTGTATTATTTCCCCTCAAAGATTACTCCTCTTCAGAAATAGAGAATATTCCAGTTAAACATAAATGAACATATTTAGGTGTAATAATTTGTAAAAAATCAAAAACAAAGGAGTCAGTTCAATTTTGAACCAATTATTGAGAAAACTAAAAAGAAATTTAATTTGTGGTTAATGAGGGACATCTCAATATTTGGGAGGGTATTATTGTCAAAAGCGGAAAGTGTATCTAGATCTGTTTACACGTCATTATCGTTAGATGTGCCTCCCAAGATTATTAAAGATTTAGATCAGATTCTTTATAATTTTATTTGGAAAAAAAAACAAAAAAACACATTATTTAAAAAAAGAGATAATTTGTAATCCTAAAGAGCAAGGGGGACTGGAGGTCTTAGATTATAATACTCTTAATGATATTTTTAAAATTAAATGGTTGATAGAGTTTATGAAGAATAGAGAAAGTCCTTGGAATGCATTTCCTAATTATATATTTAATACTCTTGGAGGCATAGACTTTTTGTTGAAATGTAATTTTTCTGTTGACAAAATTCCTGTTAAATTGGCCGGTTTTCACAGACAAGCCCTGCTAGCATGGAAATTGGCGTATAAGCACAATTTTTCACCCCACAACTATTTCATATGGAATAACAAGGACATATTATTTAAAAACAAATCTTTATTTTATCATACTTGGTTCAAGGAAGGTATTCTTTTAGTAAGACAGTTAGTTAATTCCCATGGGTATTTGTTGTCTTATACTGAATTTCTTCAGATATTTCAATTACCTGTTAAACCAAGAGAATTTGCTATTGTTTTGACGCAATTCCAAAGAGTGTGATGTTACTTTTAAAAAACTGTATCTCAGAAGAAATCAGCATGCTTAATCCTCGTGGAAACATTTAAGACAACAATGTAGTAATAAGATTATAAGGAATGCTCTTTGTTCTGTGTCTTTACCTGCAGCAAGGTTTTTTTTGGTCTTCTTTATTTGGTAATATCTCTTGGGTTAAAGCATGGAAACTGCCAAATAAGTTTTGTATCAATAACAAAATTAAGGAAGTGTCTTACAAAATACTTCATAGAATTTATCCTGCTAAGCGTGTTTTGGAAAGATTTAAGCTTAACATTTTGTATTCCTGTGAATTTTGTGGTCAAGAAAAAGAAACTATTTTGCATCTTTTTTTTTTTTCATTGTATTTACTCAAGATTATTTTGGAAGGATTTGGAATTCTATATTAACAGAAAATTGGAGTGTATGATAGAAATTTGTATATTTGATGTGAACGAAAATTTGAATTGTAAAGAACAACATATTATAAACTTGTTTATTTTGCTAGGAAAATTCCATATACATAAGAAGAAGTGGGCTCAATGTAAACCAAACTTTGCACATTTTATAAATGACTTTAAATTATATGTAAATCTCTTGGAACAAACAAAAAAACAAAAAAGCACTGAAAACATGTAATGCTCTGAAAACACTGAAATTTCTGTAATTTTCTTTTTTTCTCTTCTTTATTTTTTCTCTGGCAGCTAATGTTTATTTGATCATGTGAATATGTAATACCTCTTGTTCTTGTGGCATTGAATAAATAAAGCATTGGAAAAAAAAGAGAGAGAGAGAGGCAATAATGTGATTAGGTGCAAAAAAACACAATGATGCACATTCTTCATTCATCATTTTGTAGATGTAGAGTTAAAAATATAGTTGAATTGTATGTAGAAAAGTTAAATCGCCATCTTGTTCCGACCAAAGTGACTTGAATGCACCCGATGTCGTAATAACGAGTAGTCAACTCATAAGTACGAACGTCCCAGGAGGACTTGAACGCAGCATTAGACTACTTTGCTGAAGAGTTGTTCTGTTACCAGACAAAACAGATATTTTCTGACAGGATCTGACATCCGGGTCTGGATCTTAATTATCTGGCATGGAGGCATGATCTAACAAAAGTGACATAGACCCAACATGTCAGAACCAGATCATATCAAACAAACAAACAAACAGAGAGACAAACAAATAAGACACTTTTTATTCTCAGGGCTTATGAGAATTTAAATTTATTTTTGAATATAATAAGCATAATCTACGTGTATATAACATATTTTGCCATTATTTTAATGTAATTAATCAAACAAAAGATTGTACGGCATTACCATCAGCGGCGCCGCTAGCAATTTTGGGCCCTATGAAAGAATATGAGGTTGGGCCCCTTACCGCACCAAACATACACAATATTGCCCAAAAGTATTGGGTCACCTCCTTCTAATGAACAGGTTTGACTACTTTAGTAATTTCCATGAGTACAAATCTTAATGTTTAAGCATATAATGATATTCTAGGGAATTGTGTGCTTCTAATTTTAAAGCAACAGTTTGGACAGGACCCTTTTCTATTCTAACATGACAATGCCTCTGTGTATAAGGCAAGGTTCAAAAAGAAATGATTGATTCAGTCAGTGTGGAAGAACTTGACTGGTCTGCAGAAAACCAAGTCCTAATCCAAGCTGAACACCTCTGGTGTGACTTTAAATGCAGACCTTGAGCCAAAAACTCATCACCAAACACCAATGACTTGTGCATACACTATATGGACAAACGTATTGGGTCACCTCCTTCTTTAGAACAGAAAAAGGCACTTCCAAAACTGTGGCAACAAAGATGGAAACATAATTCATGTATTTAAAAATTGTATTTCCATCTCTGTTGCAGCAGTTTTGGAAGTGTCTAAAATGACTGTACCCATATGTACAAGTCATTGGTGTTTGGCATTGTCGTGTTAGAACAGAAAAGGGTCCTGTCCAAACTATTGGTATAAAATTAAAAGCACACAATTCCCTAGAATATCATTACATGCTTAAACATTAAGATTTGTACTCATGGAAATTACTAAACAGGGTTTCAGCAGGGTCTTAAAAAAGTCTTAAATTTAGTTGTATCACATTTAAGGCCTTAAAAAGTCTTAAATTGTACAAGAAAGTCTTAATTATGATTTCAAGATGTCTTAAATTTGGAAACGGAAAGACAAGAATTGCGATATGGCTGAATGTGACGATTAAACTTCAAAAGGTTATGATTTCATGAAATAAACATGAGCGCTGCAAGTTCAAAGTCCGGTGCTGCACTTACTGTCTTTACAGAGAAAACCATTGTATTTGTGCCAAACGCACACCTGCTGCTGGCAGAGAATGAATCAGTTAACATAGGTACGAGTACGAGTGCCTTCTTTCACTGCACGATTCTATTAAAATGCACTTAGAATGATCACATAATTTAAGATATGGGGGCAGAAAATCTATAGCCTATATTTATATCATTTCATATAGTTAATATCACACTAAGAGTGCTGTTTTTTTTTTCTCCAAAAGTCAGCATGATTACAAATGTGATATTGATTTTATGCAACAGTTCAATAAACAAGAAGTTAATATTAAGAGACTTACATTTTAGACACCATATTGGCTGTTTTTGCTCTATCTCTACAACAAAAATAATTCCAAACACAGCCACAGCACTGTTTTGCGTCTCTGAGCAGCATGCGGTGTTTCGTTCCTGAATGAATCAAATGTTTAAATGATTCGGTTCAGTCGCAATGACTCACTTATTAACAGCGAATTGCTGCCACCCACTGGTGGTTTAATTTCACATTTAAACTATATTCATATTTTTAAAATAATTTCTAACATCAGTTTTCAACGTTTTATGTTTCAAATATCAAAACATCATTTATGCATTTGTAACTGTGCAGGTTAGCATTCTATGTCCCTCTGAGCTGCATTAAAGAGTGTGTAAATACATCTAAATGCCACTTCAGATGCATTGCAAAGATACATTTTGTTGATACTGATTTCATTTGCTTGGTAACAGCCCAAATGCAAGAATTAGACTCAAAAGATTATGCACACTTTTAGAAAAAATGGCTTAAAGGTAAAATAAAATACCCATAAAACTTGTTGGAAAAGACTCATTTCTGTCTCTGCTGTGAACTGACCACACAGAATATGAAGAATATCAAAAAAATTCAGGAGTCACCTGTCCATGGTAATCTTTAAGATACCAGCACAATAACACACTCAGCAAAATATCGTCTAATTATCGTTATCGATAAAATCCCAGAAAATATAGAGATATCATTTTTTTTGTCAATATCACACACCCCTAATTCATGTTAATTAAAATAAAAAAAATATTGATAATTGTTTAAATCAATATAATAATTAATACTTTTGACTTATCTATTTTCTTAAAAATGGTTTAAAGGCTGAAATGTAAAATTTATCATTTTATAAAACTTTTTGTGAAAACTTGTATCTGAATTGTAAATTATGCTTTTTACAGTGATTTTACAGTTTAATAAGGTACTATAGACATTTCGCTACCCCGCTCATATGGTATTAATTTTATTTGTGCAGGTCTTAAAAAAGATCTAAAAAAGTCTTAAATTTGAGCTTAAAAATCCTGCAGAAACCCTGCTAAAGTAATCAAACCTGTTCATTAGAAGGGGGTGACCCAATACTTTTGGTGTACAAGCCAACCTAGCTATTCAAAATCTTTGTCTGCAATTTAACAATATTGACCTATTACTTTTTTATTGTTTTTGACCATTAGGTATCAGTAACATAATTCATTCAGAACCTGTTCTATGGACAGACTTTCTGTACCACACTATTCTGCTGATATGGAATGAGTTTGACTACTTAATCAGTTATATTAATAGAAATTCTTCGCTGGGGCAAACTAAAAAATCCTAAAATAATAAATAGGATACCACATAACACCAGCATTTCCAGCAGTATCCAACATTTCTCAATCATGATCTTACTCAGCTAAATGTGACTATTAGCTTAACCGCTGTATTCCTTGTTTGCTAGCTATCTATGCACATCTCATAGATCTCACTCAGTGACTCTAGGCTACGTAGGACGGGACGAAACCATGCAGTGAATGGGGGGAGATAATTTATGTTGAATGAATGTTAAAAATGTTCTACATTATGAACCTTAACCCAAAAACCTTTAGCTTCATACACTGTAGATAATTGTGACCCTGCCTGTGGAAACACAGCTAAGTATTTTTTTTTAAACAGTGGATGAGTAATTCACTTCTTAATTTGCATAATAAAAGCCTCCTTTGAGATCGTTTTGACAGACATGTTTATTGTGTATTATTTTCAGCGTGTTTATTGCTAAGTTTAGTGTTTCGAAATAGTAGCTCAGCCGTAATAATTCGCGTACAGTGTATCTGGTTGCCATGACAACCTCCCGAGCTTCCTGCTGCTGTTCTGTGTAATCAGAGTGAATTTGTAGATTTTCTATAGCAAAACTAAAATGTGTTTAAAAGTGCGACTGAATCGTCCGGCTCGGTTTGCCCCCCTCGAACTCGAAGACATAATTTGACAGTTTACCATCTGATCTCACTCAGTGACTCTAGGCTACGTAGGACGGGACGAAACCATGCAGTGAATGGAGGGAGATAATTTCGCCGGAGATGCAGAAATAAGCCGTAATTTAGTTTTATTTGTAATTCTTTGGTAGATACATTTATAATTTCTATTAAATTACTACTACTACTGTTACTACTAATTAAACAGATCTCTGGGGGCCCCAAAAGTGTGTGGGCCCTTAGAATCCTCCTAACTTTTCCCCCCCTTTGCGGCGCCCCTGATTACCATACATGATGTCTTCTAAGGTGAAAGTATCAGCAGCCACACACTTTTCTATCACCTAATCCTGTAGTGTTGTCCAAAAGCCGCTCGAGACATTACATGTAAATCATTTTACACAGGCATGTACCGAACTGCACGCAGACGTCATCAGTGAGCGTCCGCAGGGTCCTTTTACTCACTGTACGCCGTAGTTTCCAGTCTTCTACAGAAGCAGACATGATCTGACCATTAAGTTTACTCAAATACTCTCTGAATGTCTCTCAGAGGACTCATGTCAGACTGTTTAATAGCCTGTGGATGAACCATTAAATAATATGATCAGCGAATCAAAACACAGCAGCGTGATGAAATATTATTACAAGGGGATCACATAACTGCTCCGGGTGTGTGTTCACGGTGTGTGTGTGTTCACTGCTGTGTGTGTGCACTTTGGATGGGTTAATTGCAGAGCACAAATTCCGAGTATGGGTCACCATACTTGGCCACATGTCACTTCACTTTCACTTTCATAAACGCAGGCTTTTCGGTTAAGAGCATGCATTTTTTTATTGACAAAAGAGGATTTGTGCAGAATAAGTCTGTTGCTCAGTTGGACGTGATCAGTAATGTGATCAGACTCAATAAATAATCTCCATATTTACCTGAGTATACAGATGTAAAGACTATTAAGCATAGATAGTATTAATGATCAGATCCAAACCCCTCTATTTGGTCAATAAGTCATCAGTGGTGTTTAATTCTGATGATTCTGACTCTCTTGTTCTTCAGCAGTTGATGCTAATGTCAGTATTCCTCACACCAGAGCTGTCAGACTGTGGAGCTCCAGATGTGCTGCTGCTGTCAGTGTGGCTCATCGCAGATACTGAGAGCGCAGACACAATCATCACTGACACCAAGAACCTTCCAGCTACACTAAAGTTTGGGCTCAGAGATAGATTTATTTGGTAAGAAATAAATACTTCTATTCAGCAACGATGCATTAAATTGATCAAAAGTGACAGTAAAGAACAGTACAACTGTTTTATGAAGGATCATGTGACACTGGAGTAATGAGAATTCAGCTTTGAATCACAGGCATAAATTACATTTAAATATATATTACAATACAAAACACATTTTAAATTGTAATACTATTTCAGAATAATACTGTTTTTTTACTGCTTTTCTTTTTTGGAAAAATGCAGCCTTGGTGAACATAAGAGACTCACTTAATGGTAAAGTTTCAAAAACTTAAATTATAGTAATGTAGTTAAATTATAGTTCCATACTCTACATACTGTAGCATATGGAAATTATGAGAATGTTTAAACTCTTATTTCTTTGTTCAAACAAGGATCCTACTCTGAAAACTATTTGAGCTTTATTAAAACTATGTGCACTGATTTATTGTGTTGGATATATTTTGTTCCTTTGTGCAGTGGCTCAGGAGATGAGGCCTTGAGTCTGTATAAATGTTAACAAGCTGAAAAAATAAAACTAAAGTTTTTTGAGATAATATAATCTTGTTAAAACTGATTTTATAAAATTGGTATCGAAAAAAGTATCGTTCAGGAACCGATATCAAAAATTTTTGAATGATACCCAGCCCTAATTGCATCTGTTTTTTTGTGTAATTTATCACCTCTTTCTCAGAATACAGCGATCTGGGCACAATATCCACCCAGCTAACAATTTTACGTTATAAGAACGTTTCCGTAACGTTCCCATTAAGTTATAAAAACGTTATATCTGAAAGTTCTTAGAACGTTAAAAACGTCCACTTTTTTAGACGTTGTATTAACGTTCTTATTTGGTTATAAGAACGTTATGTAAAACGTTATTAGAACGTTCCAAATTCTCATTATAATAACGTTCTAAGAACGTTATTAAAAACGTTATTAGAACGTTCCTGTCTCTCATATTAACGTTCTTAGAACGTTATTATAATGAGAATTTGGAACGTTCTAAGAACGTTATTAAAAACGTTATTAGAACGTTCCAGTCCCTCATATTAACGTTCTTAGAACATTATTATAATGAGAATTTGGAACATTCTAATAACGTTTTACATAACGTTCTTATAACCAAATAAGAACGTTAATACAACGTCTAAAAAACTGGACGTTTTTAACGTTCTAAGAACTTTCAGAAATAACGTTTTTATAACTTAATGGGAACGTTACATAAACGTTCTTATAACGTAAGTATCTCATATTAACGTTCTAGGAACGTTATTCAATGTTATTAGAACTTTCTATTTCCCATTATATTAACGTTCTAGGAACGTTTCACAAAACATTTTAGAATGTTCCATTCTTTCATTATTTTAATGTTCTCTTAATGTTTTTTTTTTAAGTTGACACATTATGTAAGATTATGTAATATTTATTTACTGTTACAGATGTTTGCTAAATGTTCACTAACAGTGTTATCAAACTTTCAAGACTTACAAAATAGTCTAGAAATAGTACAATGGAAAGCTAATAACAATGAAATATAAGTGGTCAATAAAGTACATGAAAGTAAGGGAACACTATACTGTTATTAAAGTAAAGTCTAATTATAAAGATATTACTTTTCCAATTCTTTTAAAATAGACATGTCTTAATTTGAGTCTAGACAGAAACACAGAAATGAATAAAAGCAATTTGAAATGTAGTCACAAGTATGGATTTCAAATGAAATCAATGACGTACCAAGAATCAATTCAATACATTTAAACTGCTCTAATGTATGAAATATTAAATGTTATATACGATGCAGATTAGAGTTAAAAGTTAATACATTCCGTCATGTTCTAATATCAAACAATCCAATATTGTGCCTTTAAACAATATGAAGAAAAAAAATAAAAGCATCTTCAAGATTCAAGTTGCAGCAACAAAACTCAAGAACCAATTAAGAATTTTAGAACTTCAAACCAAATTTTCAGATCTTCAGAATTAAATGAGAATGAGTTGTTGAATTGTATAAAAGAATATAAATTATATATATTAAAATATACACTTATATAAAAGACAATTATTTTAAATGATGGAGTTTATGACGTCTTCAGATACTAGGCCATCAGACAGGATAGAATCTCAAAACGATCTTGGGAGATACTGCAGGGAGAAAAGAAGACAGCGTTGTATTAATGCTTGGTAAGATTTAGAATAAAAGCACTGGGATGCTTCACTATATGTACTGCATCGCTCTATGTCTTTGCAAAATAGCTTTCCAAATAGTGGTAGTGATTTTGATTCATAAAATTGTTTTTGTTAAACATCTGTAAAGTGACCATTTCTGCAGACCATTTCTGGTGGGACAATTGACTCATGTTGTGAACAAGTCACTGAATCACTGACATGGAATCCCTCATAACTGGAGGGACTGCACCACTGATCTATACTAGAGAACTGGATTGCTCATGACGTCATTAAAGTGAAGCCGCCGCGCCGCCATATTGGGGAAGTTGTGGCCTAATGGTTAGAGAGTTGGGCTAGTAGCCCAAAGGTTGCCGGTTCGATTCTCACACCGGCAGGAATTGAAGGTGGGGATTGTGTATGAACAGCACTCTCTCTGCCTTCGATACCATGACTGAGGTGCCCTTGAGCAAGGCACCGAACCCCCAATTGCTCCCCGGGCGCTGGAGCAATAGCTGCCCACTGCTCCGGGTGTGTGTTCACGGTGTGTGTGTGCGTTTGTTCACTATTCACTGCTGTGTGTGTGCACTTGGATGGGTTAAATGCAGAGCACCAATTTCGAGTATGGGTCACCGTACTTGACAATACGTCACGACTTTCACTTTCACTTTCATATTGGTATTCCCCACTATTCCAATACATTCCATTGAATTAATAGGAAATCGCACGAATTTAATGAGAAAACATCACCTAACAAGTCAGCGTTTTTAAATCTGAAGTATCCCTGTACATTCTTACAATGCAAACACCCTAAGCATGTAAACTGTTATTTGTTTAATGTCGGGAATTTCCCCTGCTTATTAAAAAGTTACGTTCATTACAGTAGCCGAACATCAGATGAACATGATAAACATCAGACGGACACGACCTCAACATATAACAAATGACAAAGTGCTCATTCTGAAATCTGAAGATTTATGCTTTGTATACTTGTTACACACATACCTTCATTAGCCTTGTAGTTATTCATTGTTTATGTAATTTTGTTATAGTGTTTTTATTCGTACAGTAGGCTTACTGCAAATATTTCAACAATGATTTCGTTAACAGCATTCGTTTTGACGGAGGTAATGATTTAAACGGTGGTAAAATAAATGATTAATTTAACATATAACATTTTACATGGAAAAGTGTAATGCTAGTAAAGTTAAACATATTTGCGCGATCTTGGGAGTATCTGAAATAGATGCTGCTCAATCAGGACATTAAAAATATACACATCATAATTTATTTAGAAAAATAACTGACTACACACAGTACGGATTTAAAGACATGAAGCTTTATTTCCAAGATGGTAAGTTAAGCTTTCATTTCACTAGTCTACAACATGGAGAAATAAAATAACAGAGGCTATTGTATTCATTTAATATTCAAATCAATTTCTGATACTAATACGTTCATGTTTAATAATTCCTTAATTACGTACATAAATAATTTGGCTATATTTTGTGTTGGATCAGTTAACGTACCTGTGTCGGCAGGGCAGGGCGCAGCAGACACACCCACCTAAATGATTTAAATATATCGCTTATCCTGCCCAAAAAGATCATAAACATTGCCGATAACATCTGAAGTAAAAATGAATTTACATACACCTAACATAAAAACTAATCCCGTGTGACTGATTCGCTTCAAATCGGGTAATATTAAGTCAGTGTTTTAGCTGTGATTCAATAGTGCTCTCTGCCAGTAGGGAATAGTAAGATGGCGGATCGAACACTTCCGGTGGCTTCACTGTTGGCAGTTTAGAACGCAATGAGCGATCCAGTCATATATATAGATCAGTGGACGGCACCGCCTGTTCATTTTGTGTTTGGATCAAAATATTTAGTTGCACTGGGCAGAAAAGCAATTAGTCATATTTTGTAATGAAATCTTTGTCTTAGCTTACTGTCAAAAGTCCCGGTACTTTGGTATCAAGCTGATACTGACATTTTAAAAATGTAACAATACCAGCTTTTCTCCAGTACCAGTAGTATAATTTGGTACCCACTGATAAACAATATTTGAAGTCTACATGCCGTTTTCATGTTTTAATGTTATCATAATTAACTAATTTCTTTCTTTTTTTTTTCTCTCCAAACAGTTAAATAGTTCCAAAAGTTTTGCTATGGCATCGACATTGGTGTCAAGCACCATGAAATTTCACTGGTGTTGGACTACTGAAATTTTGGTACAATCATTTACAATCAACAACATGTAAAACAGTTGAAATATTTTTATTTTATACTATGTAAGATATTAATGTAAGATAATATTAGTTTACATGTATTAACATCACTCTCCCATTAATATTACACTGGTTTGCATCTCATTAACTATACACCAATTCAAAACAGAAAGACACCAACCTGTGATAAGACTGATCTTGATGCGGTGCAAATTTGAAAGTTTCAGATACCAGCTCCTCAAAGACTTTTTCCAAAACTGTGTTGACAGGCATCTAAAAATTACAAACACACACACAAATTTAAACCACACTGATTAAAGCCATTCTTCTCTTCAATTTCCTACATCTTTTCCTGAGCTGACAACATATGTTATCCTAGGGCTGAATGATTTATCAAAACCGAAACGTGAGACACTTCTGTCCTCATAAAAAGGGTAAAAATGATCATACCAGTCCCGATCAGACTCCATGAGTGATTGTTGAAATACCACTGTCAAAGACAAGAGAATAAGGGAAAAAAATAATTAAAAACTGTGATAAATAATTTATTGATGAAACATAGCATTGACATAGCAGAAAACTTCAATAGCTATTAACTATTGATAAAATATACATTGAGATACCACTGCTCTGTTTTTACTGAACACTTGATATCAAAGTCCACTTAAATTGACAAAATTCATTTGAAATTAAATTAATTAGCAAATTATTTTAGTTGTTCATAATTTATAAGTAATTAATCATGTTTACTATGACATTTGTACAAAATTACTAAAGATCTAGGGTTGCATTCTAAACATTTTAACAAACTGTTATATTACCACAGTTGGTAATACTATAGGCACTGGGTTTTATAATTAGAGATCCCAAATGTAAAAAAAAAAAAAAAAAAAGATTTCTCTGATCTAAAACCATGTGGGCAGATTATTTGTCAATACCTGCTCTCTCCTCATCTCCATCACTGTTTGTTTTTCTCTGTCTCCTTATCTTGCCCTGTCTCTTCCTCTCCTAAAACTGAGCTTTGATAATAGTGATTCTCGTCTGTGTCAGTGAAGAAAGTAAACATAAGGTCAAACGATATACGTTTCACATATCATGATTTCCCGAAAATCTTGGTAACTAAGGCCCGGTTTCACAAACAGGGTTTAGCTTAAACCAAGACTAGGCCTTAGTTATACTAAGATATTTAAGCAACTTTTACAAAAATGCCTTAGAAGAAAACATTACAGGTGTACAGAACAATGACAGTGACATATTTTAAGATGTCAGAGCAAGATATTTTCAGTTGAGACAGCTCAAACATGCATTTTAGTCTGGGACTAGCTTAAGACTTGTCTGTGAAACCGGGGGTTAGTGTATTAACTTAATTCACAATACGTGCACTTACATTATTAATCTTATGCCTTATATATATATATATATATATATTAGCATCCTCACATTGACAGAACGAATTATTACATTATACATCACAAAAATAGGCCTATATTAAATTTAAAAATGGCGAAATTAGAATTTATTAGTTTGCAAACCTGATGTTTAACATTTGTATTGTAAAACAGCTCTCAAATATTAAATATTTAGTTAACATCTTATCCCGCACTTTATGACCATTAACTGAAATTCGCGCTCAGCATCTTCGGCTTCTGTGAACATGAAGCCCGCCTTCTTTGATCTGATTGGTGCTTCTGTGAACATGAAGCCCGCCCTCTTTGATCTGATTGGTCATTTCAAATATTATAACATTGACAAGCGGCGACAGACCGCAGCATCAGAGTTAACGTTAATACCGTAGTATGCAGATATTTCACAACTTTTATAATATACACATCGAGAGAGAGAGAAAAAACACGTTAGACTAACCATCGGCTATAGCGCCATGTATGTAGGGTCAGTTTTATTTAAGAAAAAGTGGTAATGGACTAACCTCCCATTTTCAATTTTTTTCCTTAATCCACTCGTGAGAGCCGTTTATAAAGTCAGGCGCTGTGCAGTCGATCCAAAAAGCTGATATCTAAGTACATGTATTTCACTGTGACGAACTGACTTTAAACTTTTACATGAAACGGAAAACAGCAGGAAAATGCGCGGGACATTCATAAACTAATCTCGCTAATAACTCGAGCAAGAACACGGCGTAATGAAAATCAGTTATGCTATATAGAAAGAGCGAACTAGACACTGAGAAACAGTGAGTCTAAAGACTTCTACAAAAATTTAGCCTTTATTCCTGTTTTATACATTTGTTTACTAACTGTTAACCGCTCTGCAGCAGCAGTTTTGCTTGTTCAGGCAAATCGATCACCTAGCTATAATTTCATCAAAACAGCAGCACTTGCTGCTAATCATCAGTGTGATAATAAACGTTTTTTATTCATAATATATACAACAAAAGTCACAGAACTTACCTGACAGGCGCCGTCTCACTGTAAATGTTTGGCAGCTGTGTCTTCCCGCTGAAGTGTTTGATTGACGCGCACGGACGTTCCAAAGCCACGCCCACCTTTTCACGCTACACGTAGATGAGTTCGTGGGGAATTAAGATCATATAATGAATACTTCGCAAGTGCATTTTCTCCTTCGCTGTTATTGCAAATATCAGAAAAACAGTTTGAGAATAAATAAAGTGTCTTCTGACTTTTAAGCACATTGTAAGATTTTAATTTTAAACAAAATGTATTTTTTTCTCTCAGGCCAGGGGGAAAAAGCCACTGGATTGTGTCATTCTTTGTTTCATTAGATACACAAATTAAGTTGCTATGCAAATTACGACTCATTTTGTCAAGACATATTTTTAATAACGTTTTTAAAACGTTCCACTAACAAGGCAATGATAACGTTTTTATGCTAACGATTTTATAAAGTTTATCAAGGGCAGATAACGTTAACAAAACGTTCTGCTAACGTTACTGCAAGAACGTTTTTGATAACTTTGAGAGAACCTTTAGAGAACGTTAGCCAAAGTTACGACAACATTCCCTGTTAGCTGTAACTACAGTAGCTCACCATTTTGCAATGAATGGCTAATGTGATGAAATAATGATAGATGTTGTGAGGGTTAAGTCAATTTGACAGAGAACCATATTTGAGCAACATAACACTAGCAATTTGATAACGTATACAATTGTACATATTCAAGTGCATGAATGTACCAAGCATTTGAAACTTGTTCAAAAGAATGAGAAACTGCTTTTATGATGTGCACAAGATACTAGATGATGTGGAGTTTGAACAAGTAGTTGAGAATTTCATTTCTGATCTGATAAATGAGCCAAAGCGACTGAGAAGAAGAAAAAATAAATCTGACATATATGGTGTCAGAGAAAATAAAGTGTGACACTTTATATTTTGATAGTGACACTGCAAGTTAGATTTTAATTATCTGATTGATGGACTCATTGATATAATTTTGTTTTTATTTTAAATGTGAAATGTCACAGCTGTAACATTTAAAAAACATTTCACTAACAATACATACAACAAGCCAACTTTAAGTAGTGAACTTAATATTATTAGAACAATTGTTTGCAACCTCAAGAACAGAAAAATTATGTTAACTCTAAGAATATTCATTGTTCAATTTACACTGAAAATGTTAACTGATAATGAGGTATTATTTGAGTTATTTTTCATTATACTAGTTTCATTATTCTGATTTTCATTGTACTATATTAGAACGTTCCACTAACAACACAATGATAATGTTTTTATTCTAACGTTTTTTGAACGTTCCATTGACAATGCAATAATAATGTTTTTAATGCCAACATTTTTAAAACATTCCATAAACAACACAATGACGTTTTTAATGCCAACGTTTTTAAAATGTTACACTAACAACACAATGATAATGTTTTTATGCTAACGTTTTTAGAACGTTCCAATGAACAAGGGAAAGATAACGTTTTTTATGCTAACGTTTTTGGAACGTTCCATTAACAACGTAATGATAACGTTTTTATTCTAACGTTTTTAGAACGTTCCATTGACAACGCAATGATAATGTTTTAATGCTAACGTTTTTAGAACGTTCCACTAACAATGCAGTTATAACGTTTTTATGCTAACATTTTTAGAACGTTCCTTTAACAAGAGAAAGATAACGTTTTTTTATGCTAACGTTTTTGGAACGTTCCACTAACAACGTAATGATAACGTTTTTATGCTAACGTTTTTAGAACGTTCCACTAACAATGCAATTATAACGTTTTTATGCTAACGTTTTTAGAACGTTTATAAATTACAGATAATGTTAAGGAAACGTTCTAATAACGTTACTGCAAGAACGTTTTTTGATAACTTTGAGAGAACCTTTAGAGAACGTTAGCCAAAGTTATGAGAACGTTCCCTGTTAGCTGGGCAGCAGTTTCTTCATCTCTGCTTGGAACTCGTGTTTAGTTTACTGTTAGGCTATGTTTACACTAGTGCATGTTCGTTTTAAAACGCATAGCTAATACAGAATCATCATTTCTATTCATTTATTCTAGGTTGTTAAAGACTTAAAGAAATTGAAAATCTTTATCCACTTTCATAAGTGGGTGTTTTATTTTCTTTCACCATATGTTTTATTGTTATTAAATTCTGTGTTGTAGTATGTCTAATTATTTGAATGCATAAAAACTACTTAGTTTATTCAAATTTATTCAATTTCTTACAATAGCCTTATGAAATGTTTTATTTTTCCCCAGAAATCGTCTCGGTTACGTATGTAACCCTCGTTCCCTGAAGGAGGGAACGGAGACGTCACGTCGGATGACCGATGAAATTGGGATCTCGCCAGAGAGACCAATCCACTTCGAGTGTAACTAAACGAGCCAATGGACATTGACATGCGATTATTGCATCCAGCTGCCGCTGATCACAGCGTGAGCATAAGAGGCAGCTGATGCACCGCATCAATTATGTTTTCGCTGAGGAGCCGAGCCGGCGACCCGGCAGCTCAGCGGTGGTACAGCGACTGTGGGGACGGGACGTGACGTCTCCGTTCCCTCCTTCAGGGAACGAGGGTTATATACATAACCGAGACGTTCCCCTTTCAGTCGGTCACTCCGAGTCACGTCGGATGACCGATGAAATTGGGATCCCTACCGAAGCGCCACAGGAGCTGCCCCTTCCAGTGCCCTGTGTAGGCCTCCTGACCCTTCCTATAAGGCAGACGATAGGACCGGGGTCTACACAGAGAAGGTCAACTACTGGTGTTCCTTGAGCAACCCAACAGTAGGACTAGGATAATACTGGGAAGTGCGCCCTTCCACTTGGAAGAGGCACACTGCGGAGTCACCTCCTCCCAGAGGGGTTAAGTGACATTCAAACATGTGGAGTAACCCCAAAGGGCCCTATTGCACATGGAAGTCTCTGAGATGGCTCATGCTGCATCTTTAGAGATGGCAGAACGTGGTCCGCCAGGGGAAACACGGCTCTAATAAGAATACCTTGGAACACACATATGGGATCCCGGCAGGGTCTCTCATATGGCACTAGCCTCGCACCAGATTTCAAGAATTCATTGGCTGAAGGCCTGGCACCGAACGCCCCGCCGCGTCCGGACGCCGGAGTGCTGGAGGACTCAACAGGGTTTGCCTGGTTAAGGAACTCTCTGGAGAATTAGGCGTAAGGACGCCGCAAGCCGACTCTGAGCCGGGTCCTGACCTTGCGACCTTGCCCTCCCGACCTTGCCCTCCCTTCCCTTTTTTTGCCCCACGCACCACTGAACTCTGACAACCCCCCCCCCCCCCCCCCCCTTACACACTTTGACCCGCACCAGTCACTTAGTGCACCACTGGACTGCCCACTACCTCAGTCAGCATTGAACTGACCCCATTCAACTACCTCTTCTGTCACTTTAAACAGCCTGATAAGCTCTTTTTGCACTACACTCATATCTGCACAGTTTTGTTTTGTTAAGCTCTTTTTGCACTACACTCATATCTGCACAGTTTTGTTTTGTTTATTTATTTAACCGATTTGCATTTTATCTGCCATGTGCCTTATGCCACTTAATCCAACTCTTTTCTACAATGTCCTTATTTGTATATCTGTATAGTTTGTTTTTATATTTTAAACTGTATTTATCTGCATTCTACGTCTACTGTTAGTGTTTTATTGTTAACTGTATGCACCATGGGTCTGAGAGTTACGCAATTTCAATTCTCTGTATGTATGTGCTGTACATGTGGCAGAATTGACAATAAAGCAGACTTTGACTTGACTTGATATAGGCAACGGTCGCAGTGTTGTCCGTACGGACCAGAACGTCCCTGCCCCGAAGGCGCCCTCTGAGGCGGCACAGGGCAAGGCGTACTGCCAGCAACTCGAGGCAATTGATATGCCAACGCAGAAGATATGCCCGTCCAAACCCCTGATACTGCGTGCCCGTTGTACGTGGCACCCCAGCCGGTGGCCGAGGCATCCGTGAATACCACAGCATGCCTGGATACCTGCTCCAGGGGCACTCCTGCCCGAAGGAACGAAGGATCTGACCACGGGCTGAAGGTCTTGCGGCAGGCCGGTGTAATCTGAACCCGGTGAGTACCGCGTTTCCACGCCCACCTCGGGATTCGGCCATGGAGCCAGTGCTGAAGCGGTCTCATATGGAGCAGACCGAGCGGAACTATGGCTGCAGCTGCAACCATATGTCCCAGGAGCCTCTGAAAGAGTTTCAGTGGGACCGCTGTCCTGCCTGATAAAGTCTTGAGGCAGTTCAGCACGTTCCTGGGTGAGGCGTGCTGTCTTGTTGACCGAATCCAACTCCATGCCGAGAAAAGAGATCCTCTGCGTTGGCACGAGTTTGCTCTTTTCCCAATTGACCCGAAGGCCCAACTGGCTGAGGTGCCTGAGCACCTGGTCCCTGTGTGCGCACAACAGCTCTCGAGACTGTGCAAGTATGAGCCAGTCGTCGAGGTAGTTGAGAATGCGCACACCCCGTTCTCTCAGGGGAACAAGGGCCGCCTCTGCGACTTTGGTGAAGACACGAGGCGAGAGGGACAGCCCGAAGGGCAGGACCTTGTACTAATATGCCCGACCTTCGAACGCGAATCGCAGGAATGGCCTGTGCCGCGGGAGAATCGAAACATGAAAGTACGCGTCCTTCAGGTCGATCGCTGCAAACCAATCTAGGGGACGGACGCATCCAAAAATGCGTTTCTGCGTCAACATCTTGAACAGCATCTTGTGAAGTGCACGGTTCAAAACTCGCAGATCCAAGATCGGTCGTAACCCACCGCTTTTCTTGGGCACAATGAAGTAAGGGCTGTAAAACCCCGACCTCATATCGGCTGGAGGGACCGGCTCTATTGCATCCTTCGCCAGTAGGACTGCAATCTCCGCAAGCAAGACAGGGGCATCGATGGCTTTGACTGAAGTGAACCGGATGCCCCTGAACTTGGGGGGACGCCGGGCGAACTGAATCTCATAGCCGAGTCTGATGGTCCGCAGGAGCCACCGGGACGGACTGGGGAGCGCTAACCAGGCTCCGAGAGACCGCACCAGCGGGACCAACGGGCCCACCGACGTGCCCGCGGTGGGGCAGCGAGGTGGAACACAGGGACCGGCCCCAGGGCCTGTGACGGCAGGGGGCGGGGTCTGGGTGTGTAGTGTAGCACTCACCTGATTTCTCCTCGCGTGGGAGGAGACACAGGAACCTGGCTTGAGGCTTGTGACAGCCCGGCGTTTGACGACTTGAAGCGGGGACTGGAGCGCTACTGCCCTTACCTGGTTCCACGAATGGGCAGGAGGGGTGCTCTTGGGCAACCACCCGCTGCCTGCTGGCGAGAGAGGAGGAGGGAGGTGAACACATGATGCACGGCACACCCCTCTCCTCCTCTTGAGACCCAGAGATTGAGGAAACCGCCGTGTTTGGCGGGGCCTGGACGGGCTGGGCGTCCTGCCTGCGACCGGCTCCACGACGCAGCCTGGTGGAAGGCTGCTGCGGCTGCGCGGGAGGTCCGTCGCAGCACGCAGCTCATGTAGAACCGCCAGGTCGTGACCACCCTCGTGCAGGTCTTTCAGTGCTTTGGCCTGGTGGACCTGCAGCAATGCCATAGTGTGGAGGGCGGAAGCCGCCCCCCCACAGGCTTTATAAGCACTGCCAGTTAGACCTGACGAATACTTAGAGGCCTGTGAGGGGAGACACGGATCACCCCGCAGGGTGGAAACGGCTGTTGGACACAGTTGCATGGCCACAGACCGTTCCACCGGGGAGATGCCCGCATACCCCAAAGCGGTTCCACCATCGAGGGTGGTGAGAGCGGAAGAACTACAAGATTTGTTTCGGGCAGTGAAAGGTGCCCTCCACGATCTTGTCAGCTCTTCATGCACTTCCGGGAAGAATGGCACCGGAGGGGGGCGCTGAGAACCAGCGCGACCCCCACCGAGAAACCACTCTTCCAGCCTCGAAGGATCGGGACGCGGTGGTGGATTCCACACGAGCCCGACATTCTCGGCGGCCCGGGAAAGCATGGCCGTCATCTCTGGGTCTGGCTCGGACAACACTACCACCCCCGAAGGGGGCAGCGCAGCCGAGTCGTCATCCCCGGAAAGAGAGGGGCCGCCCTCCGATGCAGTGATCGACATCTGGTCATCAGAGGGGGCACCGAAGAAGACGCCTGGTGCACCACGAGCAGAGGGCCCAGCACGCTCCTTCGGCAGCTCCACCGGCTGCGGAGTGCTTGAGGGGTGAGGAGCTCCACTTGGGGAAGCCCTCACCGTAATCCTCAAATTACCTCTGCCCCCACCGGATCCGGCGGCGCGCACGCCGGACCGCGGCAGAGGCAGAGGGACTCCGCCATGTTTGACATAGCGGAGTCTAAGACGCAACTCCGAGATGGTCATGTCCCCGCAAGAAGAACATGAGCCATCCACGAAAGCCTCCTCAGCGTGCTGAATGCCCAGACACGTGAGGCAGCAATCGTGACCGTACTGAGGCGCCAGGAAGCGACCACACCCAGAAACGCACGGGTGATAAGACATCTTTAAAAAGACGCGATCACCCGTGTACTCTTTTAGAGAAATTTGCTCTTAGAAATTGCTTTTTTAAGGTGCTGAAGCACGCAGGGGAGCTTGGCCACCGCACACTCCAAGTGTGGCTGCCAGCGGGAAGACGATTCTCCTCTCCCGGACACCGTGACCACCGCAGCTGCACCGTAACGCCCGCACTCGTTCAAGAACACTTCTTCTCAGGAAAGGGAGCAGTAGCTTCACTACTACCGCTCGGCTCCGAAGCGAAAGGATAATTGATGCGGTGCATCAGCTGCCTCTTATGCTCACGCTGTGATCAGCGGCAGCTGGATGCAATAATCGCATGCCAATGTCCATTGGCTCGTTTAGTTACACTCGAAGTGGATTGGTGGATTTATTAAAATAAAGTTTTAATATTTTGTTTTTTTCAGCCCTAGATGCAATGCGGTCCTGTTTGAATTAATTCTTTAAGCATTCAATACTGTGTTGTGATTAACCAATACATTTTTCATGTTGATTATTTGATTTCATCCTATTTGTCATCATCAGTTGTATTATGTTTATATCTGCAATATACTGGCCACCCTGTAGATTTATTTGATCAAAAACTAATCAAATAATTACATATTTAATCAGCTTGATATGGCTAAATATCATCATTTGTGTCTCATTGGAGAAGTTTTTGCACTAATAAATATAGCATTTAATTTCAAGGATTGGATTCTGATTTACAACTAGAAACCCATCCCAGAAATATCTATATAAATTATACTAATATATGCACGAACAGAAGAAAAATCATATAAATACATGAATCAGACTGCCACTTCATCTAACAGACTCAGTGATTTTCTGGCACACACCTGCTGTGTTAGGTGTTCATCAGAGAGCTGATCTCAAACGGCAGTGATGCTGGAGAAACTGCAGCACAAGATGATCTCAGCAGGAGGAGATACAGCACCCATGGAAACCCACCTGGTCAAATTAAATTTTATTAATCAAAAAGCATGTCTAATTAATTAAAATCATGAAACTTCAACAATTTAACATCAATTTACTAAAAGTTTAACAAAAATTACATGTTTAGGGCCCAATGAAATGTTTATTTTTTCCACCCTTGTTTTATTGTTACCAAATTCTGTTTAAGCATGGCTAATTATTTGAAAGTATAAAAACAAGTTTCAATTATTCTTACAATAGCCTTATGATTTTTTTTTTTTCTCAGAAATTCTGTGTTGTGTATTTACATTTTTAAGGCATAAAACATTCATTTAATTTATCTTTTAATTAATGAAAATTAAACAAATCTTATTTTTTGGAAAATAAAGGGGATTTCATATTACAATTAAAACATTGAAGAAATATTGTAAGATTATTCCTTAAAAATAAGGTTTTAATAATTTTAGTAGTAGCCTTTTACGTATATTCTACTGAACAATAGTAATGTATTTCTGCTCAATGCTGCAAAAAGCAATGCATGAAAATAAATCTTTGATGCAACGTGAGCAGATCTAAATGTAGTGCTGCAATTGGCACATTGTCATTTCTCACTTTAATCATAGCATTGCATTCAGTTGTGTAGGGGCATTTGTCTTGCCCTCATATCATGAGCTTACAGTCTTATTATATTTATGAGGTGCCAAACAGGAAATAATTATATAAAAATCTGAATATATAGTTATAAGTCTGAATATATAAATGTGAATCTGAATATATAAATGTAAATCTGAATATATAGAAGTAAATCTGAATATGTAGTTAAGTCTGAATATATAAATGTAAATCTGAATAGTTATAAATCTGAATATATAAATGTAAATCTGAATATATAGTTATAAGTCTGAATATATAGAAGTAAATCTGAATATATAGAAGTAAATCTGAATATATTGTTATAAATCTGAATATATAGAAGTAAATCTGAATATATAATTATAAGTCTGAATATATAAATGTAAATCTGAATATATAGTTATAAGTCTGAATATATAAATGTAAATCTGAATATATAGTTATAAGTCTGAATATATAAATATAAATCTGAATATATTCGTATAAATCTGAGTATATAGTTACAAGTCTGAATATATAAATGTAAATCTGAATATATAGTTATAAGTCTGAATATATAGAAGTAAATCTGAATATATAGAAGGAAATCTGAATATATAGTTATAAATCTGAATATATAGAAGTAAATCTGAATAAATAGTTATAAGTCTGAATATATAAATGTAAATCTGAATATATAAATGTAAATCTGAATATATAGAAGTAAATCTGAATATGTAGTTAATTCTGAATATATAAATGTAAATCTGAATATATAGTTATAAATCTGAATATATAAATGTAAATCTGAATATATAGTTATAGGTCTGAATATATAGAAGTAAATCTGAATATATAGAAGTAAATCTGAATATATAGTTATAAATCTGAATATATAGAAGTAAATCTGAATATATAGTTATAAGTCTGAATATATAAATGTAAATCTGAATATATTCGTATAAATCTGAGTATATAGTTACAAGTCTGAATATATAAATGTAAATCTGAATATATAGTTATAAGTCTGAATATATAGAAGTAAATCTGAATATATAGAAGTAAATCTGAATATATAGTTATAAATCTGAATATATAGAAGTAAATCTGAATAAATAGTTATAAGTCTGAATATATAAATGTAAATCTGAATATATAGTTATAAGTCTGAATATATAAATGTAAATCTGAATATATTCTTATAAACCTGAATATATAGTTATAAGTCTGAATATATAAATGTAAATCTGAATATATTCTTATAAATCTGAATATATAGTTATAAGTCTGAATATATAAATGTAAATCTGAATATATAGTTATAAGTCTGAATATATAAATGTAAATCTGAATATATAGAGGTACATCTGAATATATAGTTATAAATCTGAATATATAAATGTAAATCTGAATATATAGTTATAAGTCTGAATATATAAATGTAAATCTGAAAATATAGTTATAAGTCTGAATATATAAATGTAAATCTGAATATATTCTTATAAATCTGAATTTATAGTTATAAGTCTGAATATATAGATGTAAATCTGAATGTATAGAAGTGAATCTGAATATATAGAAGTACATCTGAATATATATTTATGAGTCTGAATATATAAACGTAAATTGTGAATATATGGAGGTAAATCTGAATGTATAGTTACAAATCTAACACTAACACTAGTTTTCTTTTTTCTATTCTATCTACTTGTTTCTTAAAAAAACAAAACAAAACAAAAAAAAACACTAGGTTTCTTTATTCTATATTCTATCTACTTGCTACGTGTACTGTGTTAGGCTAACCGAGACTTGTCATAGTGCTTGCATGTTGTTGCTCTTTTGTTGGTTTTGATTGCTTCTGTGGTCCTCATTTGTAAGTCGCTTTGGATAAAAGCGTCTGCTAAATGACTAAATGTTAATATAATGTAAATATATGTGATGCGATCTGGGAAAACCCGTCGGATGTCGCGCTGGGACATTTTCAGGAAATTCGAAAAATAAGTCGAATGTCAATTTTTTTTTTTTTTTTTTTTTTGTCAAAATTAGGTTTTTATTAAAATATTATTCTATAACATCTTGTCTATCGTCTCTGAAAATATCTTGGCAAAATTCACTTGTTTAGTTCAGAAAAATAGCGATATATTGCAGCAAGCAGAAAAGACTGTGTCTTTCTCTTATGTTAGGGATGCACTGAGGAGGTGCTTTCTCTTAACACCACAAAAACTGTTAACCTATCAAAATAAACCACGTAACATATATATTTTTGTTTGTTTGGTTGTTTATTTATGTATTTATTTTTGTATTTATTTATTTATTTATTTATTTATTTATTTATTAAGTAAATAATAATTTATTAAGTATATTATGATATGGCGGAACACGAGAGAACAGTCTGAAGTAACGTTAGCTGCTCACTTAAACGATCTTGCACATCTCAGTCTGCTCAATCTTGGTGATGGTAGTGCCCTACACGATGTTATAATGGACTATTTCACATCCAGAGATGAAGAATCGGAAGATGAAGTTACTAAAGAGGAAGAGTCCGATGACAGTCTGTTAGCCTATATGCACAGGTGCGCGAACAGTTCTAAATGTAAACTACAAGGTAGCTACACTATTGGTGCTATCTAAACATAAAAGGGGTGATCAAAAGTTCAGAGTCTATACCCATCATGATAAACAACGGAAAACTGTCCTCTTCAGGGTAACGTTAGTCTGTTTGTGTAATGATGCAGAATAGCGCTCCTGACAGACAGCTCTCATTAAACCCATGAAGTGAAAGTGAAACCCGTCTCCCTTTAAACCCGTTTTTCTCAAAATTCCATTCCTGAAAATAATAGCTATCAGCCAACTTCAGACAGCCATAACTTTTGTTACGTTCAAGCTATGGACAAAATAAAAACAATTTTGGAAAGGGCTTGAACCCAGCTTCCATGGTATCAAAACCTAAAAAGGTCAAATTTCACCATGTGTTGGGTTTTCCTATATCGCATCACATATTCAGATTTACATTTATACATTCAGATTAATAAGTATATATTCAGATTTACTTCTATATATTCAGACTAATAATTATATATTCAGATTTACTTCTATATATTCAGACTAATAACTATATATTCAGATTTAAATTTATATATTCAGACGTATAACTATATATTCAGATTTACTTCTATATATTAAGATTTACATTTATATATTCAGACTAAAAACTATATATTCAGATTTACATTTATATATTCAGATTTATAACTATATATTCAGATTTACATTTATATATTCAGATTTCAAGTCAAGTCAAGTTGAGCTTTATTGTCATTCCGCTACATGCGGGGGCATACAGTGGAACGAGATGTCGTGCCTCACAGGACCACGGTGCTACATAAATACAGGCATACAGCAATGAAGTAAAACAATATAAACCTATACACAAACTATCCTACTGATAGATTTTGACTATAAATATACTATCTATATAAAAAAAAATTTACCCATACATAAACTAAAAAATACAAACTATACAAACTATACAGACTATACGAATGCTTCCGATAAATACTGTACATGTGCAAAGAGAGACAATGTGAGTTCAAGCAGCTGGCTGGGGAACAGTGCAGGATGATTTGTAGTGCATGAGCATGTAAACATACATATATTACTGATATTACTGAGTCTTTTTGTGGGATTTGTGTACTCACAGCAGTGTGTGTGAAAAGTGACTAGTGCGCATAGAGGAAGAGAGTGTGCTACTATAGGTGGTTTGTACAGGCCCACTCACCTGTAGCACCCTTCGATTGTACAAACAAAGTTCCATAAGTTCCAGATGGTCCATGTTCCAGGATGTAGGGGGTTTGTATGGGGTTTCAGAGAGGGGCGGGGTGATTTGAGTTCAGGGCTCTCACAGCCTGGGGGAAAAAGCTGTTGAGCAGTCTGGCAGAGCGGGCTCTGATGCTCCGGTACCGTCTACCTGATGGTAGGAGCTGGAAGAGACTGTGGGAGGGGTGTGTGGAGTCCTTTACGATACTGTTGGCTTTGCTGGAGCATCGTGTGAGGAAAATGTCCAGGATGGAGGGGATTTATAGATTTACATTTATAAATATAGATTTATAACTATATATTCAGATTTACATTTATATATTCAGATTTATAACTATATATTCAGATTTACTTCTATATATTCAGAATTACTTCTATATATTCAGACTTATAACTATATATTCAGATTCACTTCTATATATTCAGAATTACTTCTATATATTCAGAATTACTTCTATATATTCAGACTTATAACTATATATTCAGATTTACTTCTATATATTCAGAATTACTTCTATATATTCAGACTTATAACTATATAATCAGATTTACTTCTATATATTCAGACTTCTATATATTCAGACTTATAAATATATATTCAGATTTACATTTATATATTCAGACTTATAACTATATATTCAGATTTACTTCTATATATTCAGATTTACATTTATATATTCAGATTTATAAGAATATATTCAGATTTACGTCTATATATTCAGATTTATAACTATATATTCAGATTTACATTTATATATTCAGACTTAGGACTATATATTCAGATTTACATTTATATATTCAGATTTACTTCTATATATTCAGATTTATAACTATATATTCAGATTTACTTCTATATAATCAGATTCACTTCTATATATTCAGATTTACGTCTATATACCCCTGTGACATACATTATTTACCCTTTCAGTAAATATAATAAATACAGCTACATGATTCATCGAAATTAAACTGCAATCGCGATTAGACAAAAGCAGTGATTTTTCATGAGCACCCTGTCAGTGGAGCACAGTTCTGTGATCAGTAGTAAATACTGCTCCATTCGAAGGGCAGAGGGCGCTTTCGTGCTAGAGTACTGCATTTCTGCCCAGGCCCGATGGGCCCAGACGTTTTTATGCCCCTAGGGCCGGGCTTCGGGCCAATTTTCAGGTCAAAGTTCAGATGTGGGCCGGGCCTCGGGCCTGTTTTAGGTTTCTCCTTATTTTTATATTTCAGACATCCATCAATTAGTGATGGAAACAACACGAGACCGTGCTGTCAAGAGCTGCTCGACGGTGTTTAGTGTCCAGCAGCAGCAGCAGAAGAGTGCCGTCAGCGCAGCGGAAGAGTTCTGCGTTCAAATGCACGCAATAAGGCTAAAGCTTGCCGCAAAGCCCCAGCAAAAGTAATTACTATGAATGTGTCGGGGGGAAATAGTAAGGAGATATTTGAATTATTTACCAGTAAACTTGTGTTTTTTGAGTCCGTTTCGCAAGGATGAAGTTGCCGATCCTGACTCGCCATCTCCTCATTAGATGCACCTTTAGAGAGAAATGCATCTTTATGGATTATGATTATGATTATAATGAAAGAGTTTTTGTTTTTCGATTTGTTTTATTTCATTAAGTAATAATTTAAAGCTTTCTATAGATATATTCATCATGTCTGTGAGGCATGTATTCGCTGAGTTTCGGTTCATTTTTGTGAAGTGCTGCTGTTCAAGATGAGACGGCAGAAAGTGCATCATGTTTGTTTTCTTTATTTTATCAAAATACAATATTTTGTTGATATTGTGAGTGCACACAAATAAAAGTAGACCCTTTACAGTTCCAAATGATGTATTACTCTTACCTTTCTCAGAAGAAAATTGCCACGTATCGACTGAAAAAAATGCAAACGATTGCGCTGGCGTCTCCATGTCCTGCTAAGCGCGCTTTAGATTCCACTCTCCACACAAACTACTGGATACAGCGCACATTTATCTAGGTTTAACGTTTAAACATTGTTATATGTTGGAACTGTTTTATATCTATAGATTTTATTTTAGGCAAGTCGTGATGATTTGAGAAGGCTAAATTGATCAAACATATACTATGATCAGCTCACTGTCTGCCGCCGGCCGCTTGGTCGTTACTTTAAAAAACACTTTAAAAAACAAAAATTTATAATGAACAAAAAATGCAAACATTTTTCTAAATTAACTTAATAAAATAACAAAACTAAATATAATCACTTTGCCATTGCAGACAAAACTGAACTATTTTAATAGCTGAAACAGTATTATAATCTGATTTGGGAGAAGGGGGAAAAAAGACAGGCTCGGGCCGGTAATTTTGATAAGCTGTTGGACACGGGCCGGGCTAGGTCCTGAGCATCTCGGGCTTCGGCCGGGCTAGGGCCTAAATTTGAGGCCCGTGCAGGGCTCTATTTCACGCTGAAACTCCAAATATGCCTCGCAGAAGAACGCTAATGCATGTCCTTCCAGGAAATCTCTATAGCGTTAGCTGAACCTAACTAATAAACACACGACTATGACAATATATGGTTTATCTGAGTTCTTCTTATTATAACTTTCATTATAATAAAGTATATAATAATGCAATGCTAATCAAAACAGCCTTTATCACTGCATAGTATACTATGAAATAAGATGTTGCATGCTGTATTCTTTGTAAGAAGCCATTTCATCTCGTAGTGCAATAATTAGCATATTGATGGTGTCATCACATCATATGAGCCCATTAATATGAGCTGACCAAACTGTATGTTGTTAAAGGCAGTGTAAGTGATTTGGTTCAAAAACATTTTTTGTTATGCTGGTTGAAAATCTCTTCACATCCCGATAGCAATCACTAATATCATCTCTGGCACTAATCTGACTAAGGTCTGTAAGAGACGCCTAAGAGAAACCTGCAGACATGCAAACACATTTACAAAACATGACTATCACAAAGCTATCCCTTATATATTTTACTTCAAATCTATAAAATAACAACCTCTGTTTTTTTTGTTTTTTTCTGAAAGAACACAGCTATCAGTCTACAAGCAAAACCACTGAGTTGAGCTACAAATGAAATCAGTAATTAAGCACATTGTGTGAGTACAGTTGATTTACAGTACAGCTGTAAGTTGATTAAAGTATGTTATGTTCAGCTGTGAATGAGTTAAATGTACACTGCATCAAATATACCATGAGAACATGACAAACAATTAAAGTAATAAAAGTGTCAGTAGTTGTGGTGATAATCAGTGTCTCCAGCACGTGATGCTTCAGTTTGAATCTGCAGTGAATCTTGCTGTCTCTCTCATATACAGTTACGGTGTGTTTCATCTGTGTTTCTGTGCTTCACTGTCCAGCCGCTCAAGATCAGGTTCAGGATACCAACCTTCAGATTCACACTGTAGATGAAGCCCTCCTGAATGATCAAACCCATCTACAGTGATCACCTGAGGACGCCCTACAACAACTAGAGATGAAGATGAAGAACATTCATGGAGTTAACTTGTTTTATCTTGCTATAAATATGTTTATTCTGATGACAAGAGAAACCAATAAAACATCATAATATAGCAACATAAATGCAAAGTGAAATGCTTTCATTGGTTTACTCATGTTCAATCCTTACATCAACAGTGGTGTCATCAGACCAGTATTTGGACTGAATAAAACACTTCTAAAGTCCTTCATCAGAGACTCTGACTGATAAGAGTTTGAGTGATGCGTTTCCTCTCTGTAGTTCTTGATGGATCAGTTTTGTTCTCTCTCTGTAGGACTGAATCTGATCTGTGTTTGTCTTCATGATCCTCATAGAGATGAACTAGTTCAGTCTTTCAGATCAGATCTAAACCACTCCACTCTCATGTCTCTCATTTTGATTTTGGACATACGTCGCTCATATTTTATTAAACCATTGAAGTTTGAAGATGAAATGAAGCAGTCTGTCAAGTTAATATCATTAGTAAATGGATTTCTGGATTATATAACAATCACTAATGTAAACATTTAAGAGAAAAAAGATGTCCTGATAACTTTTGTAGGAATGTCATCACCATCTTCCAGTACTATAGCCTTTGACGTCACTGGGTTGGTTGTCTTGCCATTCAATATAATATACATTCAATATTATCACACTTTCTGCTTGTTAGACAAGGTGAGATGTGACAAGTTTACTTGAGCTCTGGACATAACAGGAAAAATGGCCACAGTTTAAGATTTTGTTCTCAGGACTTAATTCGTTCCCTCATTTTAGTTAAATTGTTGCCAAAATATGTTCCTTAATTTTAACTTAACAAGGGAACTAATTAATGAAATGTGATCATGAATGAATGATTTGTAGGAATGAATTAACAAATGATTAATAGGCCTGATATCTATTTCTGTACAGCACATTTCACACGCCAGTAATTCAGTTTCACTCTTCCCAGCAACCCAACATCCAATACAAATGTCTTTATTGTGCACAAGATATAATTAGCTTTTCAGAGCATTTACAAACTGTGTCCACTGCTTTGAAATATTGTGAGAAAACATGAAGAGATGTGCTCTGTCCTGCTCGTGTCCCACAGACTTCTCACAGTGCAGAGCTGGATTATATTTGTGGGAATTAAACTTGACTACTTTTTATTGCTTTCCACGTTCTCTGTGTTGGATTTTGTCGGCCTATTGTTTCTATTTCAGTGCAATTTTAAAGTGTGAATCACGTTAAGTGTATTTTGTACATATGAATTGACCTGTGCTGTGCATGTCCCACAGGTTTAGTGTCTTCACCTCAACATCTGAACCGAGCTGTCATTTATTTACCCTCCAATACTATATGATTTTCTGTTTCTGCAAGGAAATATTTAGTATCATCTTCATACATTACTGGACAGTAACAGTTATGAGTGGCTGTCAACCTCCAAAAGGTTTAAAAGTTGTAATAGTAGTCCATTACTTCGATGTGTTGTGCCATGCTGTCATTGACACTAATCACACATAACACTCATCACAACACACTGTTTTTGATTTTATGGCAACATAATAATGACCCACTCTTCTTTCTCTACAGTGTACTTGATCTCTTGTGATAAACTGGCAGCAGAATCAACACGAGACACCTTTCCCAAGAAACGTTTTTCCTCATTCCACACATCTACATGTAAAACAGGTTTAAGGTTTGCACTTGACTATCATTGCACATATACATATATCTAATATATATCTTATCCATGACAACATTATATAACAGACCGCTCTTATCCTGAAAGCTTATAGTTTTCTATATCAATATCATGATGATTTGTTTGTTTATTTGGTGAGTAAACATGTAGTAAGTGGGATAATGTACAATGAGCCTGTCATTTCAAAATAACTGTACAAATAACTTACTGTACATTATTCCTTGCACAATTATCAAATCTTCATCCCTCTTTTTTCATTTTTATTTATTTATTTAGTTTTTTACACAAACACACACACTTCATCTCTTTAACACACAGCTCTTTTTAAGATTATCTGATCTTAAACATCATCTCTAAATGACAAGAGATTACAAGAAAAATATGAAAAGAGAAAACATTATCATCAGAATCTCACAAAACGATGAGTTAAGATTCATGTGTTTCGCCTCAGAATACTTACACACACATACACTTACCAAATACATTTCATACACACAATCATTTTCTGTTGTAGGAAAACTTGTTAAACTGGTAGAAGTGCACAACATAAACTGTTTCACAATTGTCTGGAGTGTCTGAATAAATTCTGCTGATGTGAGAATTCATAAGAAGATTGTAAAGTTATCATTACTGGCTTAGTATTTCTTTTTTGTGTCACTTAACCTAAATGATTACTCAAATAAGTGACAGTTTTTCACTCAAATTGTTGATGATAACTTAAAACGTGACATTTTCACTTTTGAACCCTATATTATATGAAAATTGCAATAGTAATGTTTTTATTGTGTATTTATAGAGCATGAGTAAAAAACTACAAATGTACATTAAGAAAAAAAGAATATGTTCATTGTTTTTGATGGTGTGGGATTTTATGCAGTTTATATTTTAGGCTTTAAAAATGATAAACTAAAATGATCATAAATTAACTCAATGTGGGAAATTAAACAGATAATTTAAATCTGCTTTCAGATCTGTAATATTTTAATGTCAATAACTGCACTTTTACTTACCTTTTTTGGCACTTGCACTGTAATTAACTCATTGTCCTTTATATGATTAAACAGTGTTTGTTAATGTGATATTTGGTGAAATATTCCACTGTTGTTACCCAGGAAAAAAGACAGATATAAACACACTGTCACACTATATGGGATAATTTTTGACACGGGCAGCTGTTGTTTACTGACACAGACTGAAATATACTATCATTTTAAATATGAAATAACCACAGGCTCTAAACACAAATCCTGGTTATTGCAGTTACGCATTTGTTTTGTGCATAAAATCCATAGGTTCACATACATTTCCAGCAGTTGTACTGTTTGAACATACATCAGTGTGGTTTTATTGTTTTCATGTGTTTTCTCAACAGCTGTAACAAAAAATATGATGAAACTGATTTTTTTCTTTGGAGGAGAGAATTTTAAAAATTATTCTAATTCAATAAGGTTCTGAATTTTAGTTTGAAACCAACATATTCAAAACTCAACCGTTAGCCCCCTTCAGTCTTTGAACTTATATTATAGACACAATCAATTTTATACGTTATATTTACACCTAAAGTTTGAAAAAACAGACTTCTGTTGTTATGATGCAGCTATCATTATTCCAGCAATCACACTGAGCACAACAGCAACTGAAATCAGGACTGATGTCCTCCAAAAACTAAACCTTTCACCTACAAAACAAAGTAAAGATTCACATATTGAACAGAAAAATACTTATATATGAAGATTCTGAATGAAAGATGACCAATGCTGCATTTACATCATTCATTACAACTTTCAGAGATGTGTAAACTCTATGATTATCTCTGAATAACTTCAGAAGAGTTAGACTACAGAACTTGCATTTAGTTGCATGAACTATTATTATAACACTTATTTATAATGACGGTGAACACTCAGAGGCGAGGGAGAGTAAAATGAAAATACAGGATTTATTACACAAACAGTAATCAAAGAACAAGGAGCAAAAACCAAGAAACACAAGTACAGAGGACACCAACAAAACATCCAACAATGTACAAGACCGACAAAGACCACATCAAGAGCTAACAGACTAACAACCAGACACACCTGGAAACAATCAGAGAACTAATCAACAAGAAAAACTACAAACTGAACAGGAGACAGGAACAAAACAGGGCAGAATGAAACCTAAAAATCCTAATAACAAAAACACAAGGTACATAAAACCTGGTATGTGTAAAAGTTATTTAAGGAGATTGGCAGTAAAAATCTATTTTGTAAGGAACAGAGAGGTTCAGACAGAAAAATAACATCAAAACAAGAGAAAAATTGAAACAGTTTGGAAAGACACAAGAATTCAATGAAATACAAAATCAATGAGAAATCAAATTAATAATAAAAAATGAAAATGAAGAACATTCATCAACAAACAGCAAACACTATTGAAGAAGGAATATCTTCATGAAGCTCTTCATTCATTATCTGCTCCAGATCAAAACATTATTCATGTTAAAGTAAAGCTGCGATCTTGTACAGAAATTCATAAAGGCATTATTTATGTTCTTTATAAAGTCATTTCAGTCATTTAAGCAGAAGTCTTTAAATACTTTAAGATCACAGTAAACATAAAATCACCTTTGTGTGTCCAAATGTTTGACTGGTAGTCTAAATAATATTTAATATTTAAGTTGGCTTGAGAAAGTCAGGGCAAGATTTGAGGAACCCTGCAGTCAACAGAAGAATAATAACACGTTTAAATAGCATTTTAGTAAGTTGGCTTTAAACTCCAAACTCAGCCCAGATCTTCAGACGGATCTGAAGATAGTTGCTATATCTTTTGAGACTGATCAGACTTACAGTTTTCATAAAACTGAAGATTAAAAATCATAAAAATCCCATAGACTTACATTGAAGGAATGTTCAGATGAGTCAAGACTATTCAAACTCCAACTGACAAAATTCAAACTTAAACTCCCAGAATCCCGAGACTCAATCAAGCTTCCCTTCTGTGTACTGTTTCTAATCCATTCAAACTCATGCAAACTCATCTATCTAATATTTCTAATCTATCTATCTATCTATCTATCTATCTATCTATCTATCTATCTATCTATCTATCTATCATACCACCCTGAGTACCCTAGCAATGACATAGCAACACCCCAGTAACTGCCCCGATAACCTAGCAACTGCCTAGCAACTACCCTGAGTACCTTAGCAACCGCATAGCAACACCTTAGCAACAACCCTGAGTACCCTGGCAACTGCATCTATCTATTTTTTAATAGACTGCATTACCTTCAAAACATTCAGATTAAATTTTTTAAAATATTTCAAACTGAAAACCATCAAACATTTACAACTTGTAAAACTTTTTTAAAACACTGAACATTTTTGTTTCTCAAGCCAACTTCAAATCTAGTTATTGCTGTTTCCCTTTTTATTGCGTCTTCTTTTACTTCAGTTGATCGTGTAAATTCACTGATCTCATTATTAATAATCACAGATGATCAGAGGAGTGGAGTTTTTATTCCACCAGTACCCCAAACTAACAAATGGATAGAGTTTCTCATTAAAAGACTGATCAGTGTAAGTGTAGATATGAGAGCTGGACTTCACATCATAAAAGAAGACGAGACCCTTCTCATAATCTACAAACACACCGATCTTCTGAGGATCCACACTCAGAGAAAGAGAGTAAGCAGAAGAACCAGGAGCTTGATACTCCCTATCTCTCCGTCCCACGATCCAGTATCCACTCTCAGGTCTCAGACTGACCCGACCCTTCCTGTCAACAGATTCTCTGGCCACTCCTAAATGCCACTCAGTTTGTCCCTTCACCTGCACCTCAAAGTAGAAACACCCCGAGGAGAATCCATCCCTCCCAAGAACACCAAGATAATCATCAAATCTGTCTTTTCCTCGACCCACTGTATGTGTGTTTCCAAGTTTCACTTGTTTCCCATCATCAGACACGATGAGACGAGGATGAGCCGTATCAGCATCCAGAATCACATTCACTGCGGAAAATATTAACAATTCCGCTTTACATATCAGTATATCATAAAGATAATGAGAATTATTTTTTTATAGGAATCATGAGAACTTTACAATACAAACAAAAATAAAGACACTATTAGATGTAAATAAATGTAATGTTTAATCTGTACATTATATTATAATAGTGTTGTATTCACTTTGTTGTTCATTTTTGGATCCCCTTGTTTTTTTTTTTTTTTGGTTTTTTTTTTTTGGTCTTGCTTGTTTTTAGTTATGTAAAATAAATAATTATAATACACAATGTATTTTTTAATAATTATTCCATGAAACAAGTCCTTAATTAAAATAAATTATGCCTTTTTACTTGTGTGTTCTTAAATGTGTGAGAGCTGAAAACAGAAAGTATGAAGTTATAAAGTCTTCATAACAGAAATCATCATTTGATCAATGATGAGATCAATAATTTCAATCGCTGCTTGAAGACCAACAAAATACAAGAACACTTTACAGAGTTTATATATCTTATGATTAAACATCATTAATTGAATACATACAGTATATGAATGCACAGCATATTCATTCATTATTTTACTAAATAGTTTAAAAGTAATGGATTTATATTTTAATAAGATCATATAAAACATTCACCTTTAGGTATAATTGTCTTCAGACTTTGTAAAAGTTGATCACGTTCTAAAGAAAATTCAGAAAAAGATGAGAAAAGAACATTAAAATTCTATCATTTTTATTACTCTGACAAACAAGTTATGATCATTCAGTTGTTAACGTCACACAAGTGTTCATCAGACGCCATGAACCCAAACATGAAGACGGTTTAGATGACTAGTCAGATAAGTTTCAGTTTAGTTTGTGCCAACTCTGGGTTTCAGGCATGAAAGTGGTTTGGCTTTGAGCAGTGTTTATCACTATAGTAACTTACACTCCACTGCTAACCTGCTCCGGGACAGGTTATGTCCTGGTTTAGAGATTCAAAACTGAAATTTGACCAATCACCTTCAAGCAAACTGACACATCTCTGACACAGTTAAGTCACTCCCTTTAAATATAAAATCATCTGTCTTTTATTAATAATTATTTATTGTAATTATTTTATATGATTTACATAATTATTATACCCTTAATCCATTACCATTTTAGCCTTTTAGCCAAAGAGAGCAAACAACACCTCTCTCCTTGTTCATTTACGACCCTCTTCTGCCCCTGCCCTCTCTGCCTCTCCCTCTTTTCCCCCAAAAGTTTACATGTATATGTATATACCACATATCATGTATCTTGTGAACCTGTTGTTTTTCCCCTTCATGTTTGGTATCGTTCTAAAGGTCTCTGTGCGATTGGTAAACTGGTCTCAATTTCACAGTAGTCACTTGTATTATGAGAAAGATTGAAATCTTCTGTAGAATTGTGTTCTTCTGCTGAGGGGTGTCTCCCTCAGGGTCTGTGGGAATGTTTATCTATCTCCAGCCAGGTGCGACCCTGGAGCTCGAGAACCTAAAAAACCAAAAGGTCTTTGATGTTTTTACAACTGATTTGAAGATTTCTTTGTTATCTGGGTACATACGGGAAGTGACAAAACACTACTAGGCCTTCTGTAGCCGGAATGAGCCGTGGTATGGTGTGTTCACACACTTCATACTGCATCTTACTCTTAAACCCTATTTGGATGGGATTAGTTTTCCAGAGGGTCGTTAGAGAAATTTGTGTTTCACAGACATACTTTGCGATTTTAATCCCGTCTGAATCTGCCATGTGTGTGTTTTTCTCACACAATCTCTGTAATAATTCCAGAGCAAATTACCTACTGTTTTTCAGCAAACTCAGTGATACTCTGAGAAAACTAATCCCGTCCAAATGCGATGTCTGTGATTGCAGATGATTTTTTTTTTCACAACGCGTTCCTTTGTGTGTTTTTGCCAATGTGAACTACGCTTTTACCACGCGCCATGCAAATTTTTGATATGTTTGCCTCCCGCAAAGAAATAAAAAAAAAAAAATAGCATTAATAAAATCAAGAGCCAGATCACGTAAACTGTTAAGACTGGCTACTGTAATATCAGCGCCAGCATCAGTGTTACTCACCTTCATTTATGCGCTCTATTACATAATGTTTTAATTACATATGTATTAAACATGGTTCAACTTCAAATAAAAAAAATAAATAGTTAAACTAAAGTAACCACACATTAACCATGCTTTTTCTATACTAGCCATATAGCTTCAACATGATATTTGTAGTAAAACTGTGGTTATACTATCAATCCGAATCACTATACGCAATGCACGCATACAGAGCGTGTGATCTCTGAAACGCCCAGATGAACAAAACAGACCCTCCCACCTCTGTAATAAACACAGAGATGTTAGTCCCATCCGAATGGGTACATGAAAATCGCAGACGTCAAGTGATAAGAATCGAAACTCAAATGTAGTTTAGAAAACTAGTCCCGTCCGAATAGGGCTTTAGATTCATCTTTGAGATTTTGATTTCTTGTATTGATTTGATATCTTTGAAATTGCTGTATAATTGGCATAATACATATTTACTTGACCGATAATAAAATGTTATATTTGATTTATTTTAGACTCTGCTGAAATCTTTATGACTATTAGACTGTGAGGTCAAACTGAAGGCTCATGAATGATAGGAGCAGTAGGTACATCATCGGAGACCTTCTGATTTCTGTCTATCGCTGATGCTAGCAAGTTGTACGGGAAAATACTAAGTAAACTGCACTTTTTGTCATAAGCAAGCAGTTGGTGGCAGACAATTAGGTATTAGTCCACCTACACCCTCTGACTAACATCAGGCTGGTGAGTTTGTGATCGTGAGACCGGCGCCTTCGGCCGACGCTAGGCTCAAAAGAGACATTAGGTCCCCAGTGAACGGATAATTGAAAGTATAGTGAGTCCGGAATAATCAGGAATTTAAATTATAACACAATGAACATTATGATATGTTATCACAATGTGTATTCAATAAACACCTGAAATTGGAGTCAGATTGGACACGGAGCTAGACTAAAATTGAAACTAAATCCTGATAAACTCAGAAGCGCAAGTAAAAGACCGAATACGAATTAAACCTTCAGCCAGGCCGCTAGATTCCGCTTTTTGGGCTGGCGGGTGTTTAGGGTTTCTTACACTACATTAATGAATCCATTTTCCAAACTGTGTTTTTGGCTTATCCTGAATCACTACGGTACAGCTATAATAAGTTTTTATATTCTATTTCAGACTGGTTCTGGTAGGAACCGCTGAGGAGTAGCCCAGTACCTGTGTGATTCGTCATAGACACAATGTTCAGCTACAATGTTTTTCCACAAGACGCTGCAGTTCTGTTTATTAACCACCAGAGTGTCAGACGTTACAGACTGCAGCTTTAAGATTTTATTTTAAATGAATAGAAATTCAGATAATATGAAATATTAATAAGCTTTATACTCAATAGATAAAGTCTTAAACATGACTACATATGAGCTTAGATTTTTGAGTCTCTGTATATTATCAACTATATACACATATGCTTCACAACTGTTATTTGCAGTGATATGGCAAGATGTTTTCTTTAACTTGTTCTCTTTTATGGACAGCTCTTGTCATCTTGCTGTGTAGATGTGTTTAAATTCTTCAAATTTTTCAACCTTTTAATTCTGAAACCTGAATCGCACTGACTTTCTCATGAATCACAGTTTCAGGGCATGTGATTGATTGTTCACTGCTGACGTCACACTTCTATGTGCACATGCTCCATAAACACAGGATCAAAGCCTGAGCTGACAGAGAAAGTTGATAATCAGTGTCATGATACCAACAAAGCCAGCTTAAATTGGTTTGGTTTTGTCAACTCAAAACTAATCCTGCAACCCTGAGTTTGTTCAGCCACAATGATGTTACAAGAACCTGGTACGTGTCAGGGTTAGGTTCTGTTTTGTGTTTCTTTTGTTCTAGTTTTCCTGCCTGTGTTAATTACTGTGTTTGTTGCCGTAGTTACTGATTTAGTAACACCTGCCCTTGTGTATTTATAACCTTAGTTTTGGTTCATTGTTGGTGCCAGGATTCTGACTAGAACCAGAAATGTATATAAGCCCACTAAATATAAACTAACAGACCACACAGATCATTTGGATCAAGTCAGTCAGAAATACAGAGGGTTCACTCAAAACAAGGGGCGTCTGCTTTTAGCTATTATACTACCCTCAGCTTCCAGAAGAGATCAGATGTGTTAAAACATCAGCCACATTTAAATCCAGACTCAGAACTCATCTGTTTAGCTGTGCATTTATTGAATGAGCACTGTGTGACATCCAAACTGATTGCACTGTATTTTATGTATCCTCTGTTTTTTTTTAATTATTCTCAGATGTTTTAATTCACTTTAAATTATTTTAACCATTTTAATTCTTTTGTTGTTGTGATTATTTGTTTGATTATTTTAATCTTTTTTAAAGCACTTTGAATTACCATTGTGTATGAAATCCCAATTATTTGCATAAATAAATAAAATAACAACAATTTTACCTTTGTTTTTATGAGCAAATACAGCTATCAGTATTCCAGCAATCACACTGAGCACAACAAAAACTGAAATCATGATGACTGATGTTCTCCAAGAATTAAACATATTACCTGTAACACAAAACAGCAATTAAGCACGTTGTGTAAATCAAATGTATTTTGACAACATGATTAAAAAATCTCTAATGTTCAGTTCTGAAGTATAATAGAAATAACATACTATAAATAGAAATGTTTAAGCTTTATAGTGCAGGGCTGGACATTAAGGCTTGACATATGCTTGTCCTTCGGACAGCTAAATCAGTCATTCATTTGTCAGAGTAAAAAAGTTACTTGTCTTTCTGTCTATTTTTTATTTATTTTTATTTAATTTTTTTGCATAAATGAAATTTATTCTGAAGCAATAGTCTTGTCAGTGCTCAATCAGGTCTTAATTTAATCAGCATATTTGTGACATTTGCCTTAAATTGATTTGTAAGACACTTTTTAACTTTATGAAGGGCAATATTTTCCTAACCTTATTAAATGTAGGGTGGATTAGGGTAATGCGGGACACTTATTGCACTTTTGATTGTCTCTCATATTTCCACATGAAGGCAAAACATACATACACAATTTCCGCTTCCAGTGAGAGTACGCTGTGCGCATTTTGCTGCCGCTTCTTGCTGGAACCTTTCGTTTGTTAGTTTTGTTCTGTCGTGTTTCGCGTCTATCGTTTCATCTCTGCTCTTCCGGATATCTGACTTTACTGGATTATATTTCAGACTTTACTGTTGTCATTTTACCGTGGATTAACTCTGATTGGATAACCTGTATTCATCACTGGCTATTCATCCAAATCACACCACTCTGCTGTTGTCTGTCGATCTTCATGCTCCATTGGGCCTTCTATGTAGCTGGCGGGTAAGTCTCCACTCCCTCGTTTATCTATCGTGGACAGTATTTTGGATGGTGGGGCACCCCCCTGCTATCTAATTTGACTGATAAGGTCTCCACACTATGTTGATCGTGCTCTATTAGCGACGTGAGTGCTGCAGCTTTCTTGCGTACTATTGTAAGAGAAGTGTGTTCTTCAATCGCCAGTGATGTTGTGCCTTCTCATCTAATCATGTCAATCACCGCTCACAACGTTCCAGTACCTTCTCTGCTTAGAGTTATAACTCTGGGCTTATTATTCAGCTGCATTGGTGATATGGCGCTCAACTACTCGCTATCTCAACTGCGTAGCCTGAAATCGCACCCTCGTCTCGACGCGACTACATACAGGCTCTGCAAGGAGCTTGGGATTACTAGACGGCCGTGTTACATTCATCGTTCCTGTTGCCATCACTTCTCATTGCGCTGCCTGGCATCCTCATCTATTCCATCTATCTGGTCTAACTACTCGGATATACGCTACTCTATGCTGCCGGCTAACCACCGTGGAATAAATCATACCTCATTAATTACTGTATCCTGTGCTCCGTCTCTGACTGATGTACACATAAGCAATGATTGTGCATTACATCATGCATTGGCGCTGTCCGCTTCTCTCAAAGCTACTTGAAAAAGTTGTTGCTGCTCAACTTCAGTTATATTTGTCATCTCATAACCTCTATGAATGTTTCCAGTCCGGTTTTCGCACTCTTCACAGCACTGAGACAGCACTTCTTAAGGTTGTCAATGACCTTCTTATGGCCACTGACTCTGGCTTCATTAGCATTTTAATTCTGTTAGATCTTTCCTCCACATTCGACATTATCTCTCACAGTATTCTAATCTCACGACTCTCTGCTCTTGGTATTTCTGGAACTGCCCTATCTTGGTTCACTTCTTATCTGTCTGACCACTAGCATTACATCTCTGTCTGCCAGGCTAAGTCCTCTACTGCCAGTCTCTCACGGTGTTCCTCAGGGTTCTGTTCTTGGGCCTTTACTCTTCATCATCTATATGCTCCCTTTAGGTACAACACAGTCTCACTCCCAACTCGTCACATATAGAAGCTTGGTCAGGACCCCTTGGCGTCGCTTTTTGATGCTCAAGGTACCCCTTTAGCATTATTTTTCGAAGCACAGGGTCCTCCATTGTTTTCAGTTGTTTGTCTTAATTTAATGGTTTTCATGCATTTGTATTAAATATAAATTTTATATAAAATATATTTATACTTTCATTGGAGCACTTAACCCTAAACCTGTCCACTTCTGAACAATATAAAACACGTAACAGGCAAATAAAAGTACAGTCACAGGTATTTATTGCAAAAACCAACCATAAACAAGCAGTATAAAAGCATTATAAACATGTCATGTTACATTCAAAGTCTTCTGAAGCCATACGCTATCTTTATGCGTAGAAGAGAGTAAAACATAAGGTTTTAATCGCTTAAAATGATCCCGCTCCATTAACGCGCTCACATCACATCTCATTCAAAAAGATACTCCCATAGCATGACGCAATCGGTCACGAGACACACAAGAGTCAATGGCATTTCACAACAGCATGACGCAATCGGTCACGAGACACACAAGAGCCAATGGCTGAAGTAAGGCTTCTTCTGGCGGCATTTTTTGAATTCGCGCACAGAGACAGCACTCAGGAAGAGCTTTACGGCGGACGGCGACGGCGATCGTGTCTATTCCTCTCACAAATCAATCGTTTTGCCTCGAAAGACTTGGAATATTAATATTTTTTGGAATAAATTATGACGGTAGTTGTATCTGCCTGTTATATCTTGTGTTTTATTGGCAAATGGCAAAAGGGGTTGGGTTACCTGCTCATAAATGTGTAAATAGTGTAATATAAATAAAACTGATGTGACTGTTTACATTGAAAAATCACACCCCAACATATATACAATAATGGCAATATTATTGCCCAATATATAATTTAATCATGATGATAAGCCTTTTGCGTCGGCATATTGACACTAAGGGTTTCTTGTTTAAAGCAATGGAGGACCCTGCACATCGAAAAATGACGCTAAAGGGGTACCCTGTGCGTCAAAAAGCGACGCCAAAGTGTCCTGACCAAGCGTCAACATGTGACGAGTTGGGAGTGAGACTGTGTTGTTAGGTAACATTATCCGTCATCACGGTTTTAACTTCCATTGCTATGCAAACGACACCCAGCTCTATATCAGTTCTCAACACAACTCTCCTCTTCCCACCAACTCCAACAGCTTGTATTAATGATATAAATGACTGGATGACCAGTAACTCTCTCAAACTCAACACTGATAAAACAGATCTACTACTTGTCGGTTCACCAAAAAATGTTGCTCCTTTCTGTGCTGACCATGTTAACATTGCTGGGATTTTGCTTCGACCTTCCACCACTGTTAAAAATCTGGGTATAACCTTTGACTACTCTCTCTCCTTCCTTCCCCACATTTCTTCACTCACTAAATCTGCTTTCTTTCACCTCCATAATATCGCTTGTTTACGTCCCTTCTTAAATATCAATGATGCTGAGACACTGGTCCATGCCTTCATTACTTCTCGACTCGACTACTGTAATTCTCTTTTCTATGGCCTACCAAACACAACATTAAATAAGCTTCAGTATATCCAGAACTCTGCAGCTAGGGTTCTTACTTTTTCTAAGAAACCCTCTCATATTACTCCCATCCTACAAAGGCTTCACTTTGTACCCGTTCGTTTTCGTATTCAATTCAAGATTCTCCTCATCACCTACAAAGCACTTCATGGTCTCGCCCCCCCCATACATTTCTGATCTCATTCAGACGAGCATTGTGTATCTCTGCCCCCACACTCTGGAATTCTCTTCCCAAAAACATCCGTGATTTACAGGTGCATCTCAATAAATTAGAATGTCGTGGAAAAGTTAATTTATTTCAGTAATTCAACTCAAATTGTGAAACTCGTGTATTAAATAAATTCAGTGCACACAGACTGAAGTAGTTTAAGTCTTTGGTTCTTTTAATTGTGATGATTTTGGCTCACATTTAACAAAAACCCACCGATTCACTATCTCAGCAAATTAGAATACTTCATAAGACCAATAAAAAAAAAAACATTTTTAGTGAATTGTTGGCCTTCTGGAAAGTATGTTCATTTACTGTACATGTACTCAATACTTGGTAGGGGCTCCTTTTGCTTTAATTACTGCCTAATTCGACATGGCATGGAGGTGATCAGTTTGTGGCACTGCTGAGGTGGTATGGAAGCCCAGGTTTCTTTGACAGTGGCCTTCAGCTCATTTGCATTTTTTGGTCTCTTGTTTCTCATTTTCCTCTTGACAATACCCCATAGATTCTCTATGGGGTTCAGGTCTGGTGAGTTTGCTGGCCAGTCAAGCACACCAACACCATGGTCATTTAACCAACTTTTGGTGCTTTTGGCAGCGTGGGCAGGGGCAAAATCCTGCTGGAAAATGAAATCAGCATCTTTAAAAAGCTGGTCAGCAGAAGGAAGCAGGAAGTGCTCCAAAACTGGACTTCAAGCAACGTGGGCTATGAGCTTCTACACCCTTCCTCCAGACTCTAGGACCTTGGTTTCCAAATGAAATACAAAACTTGCTCTCATCTGAAAAGAGGACTTTGGACCACTGGGCAACAGTCCAGTTCTTCTTCTCCTTAGCCCAGGTAAGATGCCTCTGACGTTGTCTGTGGTTCAGGAGTGGCTTAACAATAGGAATACGACAACTGTAGCCAAATTCCTTGACACGTCTGTGTGTGGTGGCTCTTGATGCCTTGACCCCAGCCTCAGTCCATTCCTTGTGAAGTTCACCCAAATTCTTGAATCGATTTTGCTTGACAATCCTCATAAGGCTGCGGTTCTCTCGGTTGGTTGTGCATCTTTTTCTTCCACACTTTTTCCTTCCACTCAACTTTCTGTTAACATGCTTGGATACAGCACTCTGTGAACAGCCAGCTTACCCTCCTTGTGAAGGGTGTCAATGATTTTCTTCTGGACAACTCTCAGATCAGCAGTCTTTCCCCATGATTGTGTAGCCTAGTGAACCAAACTGAGAGACCATTTTGAAGGCTCAGGAAACCTTTGCAGGTGTTTTGAGTTGATTAGCTGATTGGCATGTCACCATATTCTAATTTGTTGAGATAGTGAATTGGTGGGTTTTTGTTAAATGAAATAAATGAACTTTTCCACAACATTCTAATTTATTGAGATGCACCTGTATCTTCACTACAGGATTTCAAAACCCACCTCAACACACATCTTTTTCTTTCTTGTTTTTCTGATCTCTGACTGTATGATCTGATTCATGTCATGGATTTCTTGTTTATTTCCTTTTGTTCTTTGTCGATTGTCATGTGGATCTATTTTCATATTGTAAAGTGACCTTGAGTTTGCAGAAAGGCGCTATATAAAATAAACTTATTATTATTATTATTATTATTAAAACAATGAATCAAAATCTTCTATCATTAAGAAATCCCCAAGATGTTCCCTTATTAAATCAGAAGAAATTATTCAGATATTGTACTTAAAGAGGAAATGGCACATATATTAGTGCTCCTTGTGCCAAACTCGTTTTTGAATTTGTGTACAGCTCATGCTAAAATCTGGGACACTATGTTTTGGGTTAGAAATAGTTTAATTTTTACAAAGCAAACTTCACATTTAAAACTCCTGGTTAAATGTGCATAACCATGTTTGTTTTTGTCTTCATCAGTTTGTCTAAAAAACTAGTAGCCTATATGATTACATGTGGAATGTTAAATAAAATTATATAACACAGAAATAATATACTATTTAAAGGGGTCATATGATGTTGCTAAAAAGAACATTATTTTGTGTATTTGGTTTGTGTTTATGCGGTTTAAGGTTCAAAAAAACATTATTTTCCACATACTGTACATTATTGTTGTTCCTCTATGCCCCGCCTTTCTGAAACGCATTGATTTTTACAAAGCTCATCGTTCTGAGAAGCGAGGCGTGCTCTGATTGGCCAGCTATCCAGTGTGTTGTGATTGGCCGAATACCTCAAGCGTGAGACGGAAATGTTACGCACCTTACTGTATTGTGATGCCGTTTCCCGGCGCGACGACACAAAAACAATAAAACCCATTATAAACGAGGCATTTGTTGCATCTAGTGGGGACATAATTACTAATTATAATGACTTATACTGTCGTTTTATGCGTCGCGTTGCATCGCGCCGCGTAAACATTACCATGTCTGCATTTGTGATCAAAGAAACGACAAACAACAAGCACTATACACTGCTCAAAACTCGCATTTGAATCGTTAGTGGCAGAAACGTACTTACAGGCTGAGTCAGAAGCACCAGACTGTCCTTGCAAAGTTGGAATTGCCCCACTTTATAGAAACAGCCTTTGTGCAAGCCAGCATTGTAGGCTACTCTTCCAGCTTCAGGAAACAGTCCTCCGTAAAATGCACTGCGCACACTCGAATATTTGGTTTGAACTGTTCTGGAACAGTGTTGTAAATACAACTTAACCACTGATTTCTAGTTGTGTCCTCTTTTGGAAGCCCAACAAAAGTATTTTCGAAACACAGCGTCTCCAGGACATGGCGCCAGCGGCAGCAACAATACTACAGCGAGAATAAAAATCACGCCCTCTTTCTTTGCGTATACTTTTGTGCGGTGTTTTGCAAATCTCCCCACACCGTGATGTAGACATGTGGGGGTGTGTTTGAATGAGACCTCCGTGAGGTTGGCCCTCCACCCAACGCAAAACATCGGCAAAATAGTCTCAATCGTTTGTGCTGGTTTGTGCCATAAAAAATTTAGTTTGTGCTGCTTTGGTTTTTTAGATATTAAAATAATATTTATAGGTCATTCTGAGGTCACTCAGCCCCCCAACATACTCCAAAATCACCCTAAATAGTCTCGTTTGTTTGTGTTTCGCTTGTGCAGGTAAAAGTTTAGTTTGTGCTGCTTCAGTTTTTAAAATATTAGACTTTGAATTATATGCGATGACGTCACCAGCCCCCCCACATGCTCCAAATTCACCCAAAACAGGCTCAATCGTTTGTGCTGGTTTGTGCAGATAAGTTTTGTTTGTGCTGCTTCATTTTTAAGATATTAAAATAATATTTATTGGTCATTTTCTAAGGTCACTCAGCCTCCCACATGCTCCAAATTTACCCCAATAGTCTTGTTTGTTTGTGCTTAGTTTTTGCTGGTTTGTACCGGTAGTATTTTTGTTTTTACTGTCTTTTTTAACAATACAGTTGAAGTAATAAGGTAAAATTCAAACGTCAAACCAACATGAAATAGTCACAGTCACTTAATTGTTAGTAGCCATATTCGTTCAATTAAGCTAATTAAACTGGAAAAAAAACAAAAAAAAAACACTTAGGCCTATTTCATTATGTCTTTACAAATAATAATAAATAAATAATAACTTGATATGCATAGGCCTATTTTCGTTTCTGCGCACAAATAAAACATGCAAGCCTATCCAGGGAGTTTCCCAAAAGCATTGTAAGCTTAAGTTGATCGTAGCTCTATTGGTTTCAATAGGTCTAAGATGCACTTAAACTTACAATGATTTTTGGGAAACGCAGCCTAGGTCCGTGTAGCATATACTTTTGCATCCATTCATCTTTCCTTTTTTAACCATGATGAAAAAAATGAAAAAAGAAGGGTTGTTGTTTTTTTAAATGCCATCCTGAAAACTATATTTGAAATTAGAACCGTACACAAAATGCTGTCCGAAAAAGTAAAATATTGATTTTTTAATTTTTTTTTTATTAGATTTTTGTTTATGACTTTTTGTACCTTTAATAAACATTTGAAAACTGCACATAGAAATATAGAAAAATGTTGATTTTATCAAGTTTCCTTTGGCCAAATTGGAAGTAGGCTAATGCTTCTCTCGCATGTTCAGTTTAGAACTATATGTCTCTGTGCTAGATCATGATGGGGAGCTGGGCAATTAATAGTAAATATGACCAAAACAGGGTATTTTTTTTTTATATATATATATATGAAGAATAAAATCGCTATATATGCGCATTTCAAGTATTGTGGGAGTATTATTGCACTTACTTTATGATATGGAGGAACCCTCGCAATCTCTCGCATTTTTTTTTTTTTTTCCTGCAGAAAGAACTTATAATAGGCTACTCTGTCATTTTTGGATGTGCTTTCTGTTGTCTCATGCAGTCTCCCTGAATGGAGCGCATCAAAATAATGAACCGGCTCACAAACACAATAAATAAATTCATAGAAATCTTAAAATGTCTACTATTAAATAAACCAATTCAAATAAAAAAAGAAATCTTCTCTAATTATGTGGTCCATTGAAAAGGTGCATTTCTCTATTGAAGGCACATCCATTAGCCTACTGTGGAGAGGGCCATCAGCGAAACCGAAAACTAAAATATTACCAGCACAAACGAAGCACAAACAAACAAGACAATTTGGGGTAAATTTGAAGTATGTCGTCATTAAATAATATTTTAATATCTAAAACGAAGCAGCACAAACAAATGTTTTCATGGCACAAACCAGCACAAACGAAGCACAAACCAACAAGACCATTTTTTGTGAATTTGGAGCATGTGGGGGGGCAGGGGGCTGAGTGACGTCATCGCCTATAATTCAATGTCTAATATTTTAAAAACCGAAGCAGCACAAACAAAAATATTACCGGCACAAACAATTGAGCCTGTTTTGGGTGAATTTGGAGCATGTGGGGGGGCAGGGGGCTGAGTGACGTCATCGCCTATAATTCAATTTCTAATATTTTAAAAACCGAAGCAGCACAAACAAAAATATTACCGGCACAAACGAAGCACAAACAATTGAGCCTGTTTTGGGTGAATTTGGAGCACGTTGGGGGGCTGGTGACGTCATCGCATATAATTCAAAGTCTAATATTTTAAAAACCGAAGCAGCACAAACTAAACTTTTACCTGCACAAACCAGCACAAACGAAGCACAAACAAATGAGACTATTTGGGGTGAATTTGGAGTATGTTGGGGCTGAGTGACCTCAGAATGACCTATAAATATTATTTTAATATCTAAAAAACCAAAGCAGCACAAACTAAATGTTTTATGGCACAAACGGAGCACAAATGATTGAGATTATGTTGCCGACGTTTTGCGTTGGGTGGGGGGCCAACTTTACGGAGGTTTGAAAGAGCCGTTTTAGGAGGGTGTGGTCGAGTCTTAACTTTTATAAAGAATATCTCTTTGGTTTTGAGACTTTAGTCTTTGCAACTTCAGGGATCTTAGCTTGTAACACTCCAAAGAGAAAGGAAAACTTGAAATCGCATCATATGACCCCTTTAAAATATTTTTTTTTACAAAAATGTCAGATTTCTGGCTACAACAATAATAATAAGCATGAAAGGAAGTCATGCTTAGAAGAAGAAGAATATAAAATTAGCGAAATAATTTCATAAACAATTTAAAAATGATTTAAAATTTGGAACATGTAATGTCTTTAAAACTATTATTATACTTCTATTCTCTACATCATAAGAATATGGAAAATGTATTTTCAAAAGCGTGTATTCAGCTAATTTTAATGATAAAAACACTTCATAACACAAATTTGTAGTCCTTGCCAGTCATGGACTCATTGTGGTCCAGGAACCTTGAGATGTTGCTCGGAGATGTGCAACTGTTCTGCTGTGGCTTTGTTTAGAACTATTTTGTTAGCAAAACTGAGCAAAAATGTTTGATAACGTGTCTAAAATGTAAGTCAGTTAATATACTATTTCTTCATTGAACTACTCTTGTATCATATCAATGTCACATTTGCAATTGTGCTGACAGTCGGGAAAACATTGCTCTTGGGCGTGTGATGTTGCTTACCTATATCAAATATTATATAGATAATTTATCTTTTTTCTACTGCAGTATTATTTTTGTTCATGTTTGTTTCTTTGTGTGCGCTGCTGCACCTATTTCTCCGTTGAGTCAGACAGGCTGTGTGAGCCTCAACTGATGTGACCTTGATACTGTTAATACAGTCATTGCATCTCATTTCAGATGCTGCATTTGAAGGCTGCATACGTCATTGAGGCAGTCTCATTTAAGAAAAGTAACTGTTAAACTGCAAAGTAAAAAAATTAATTTTAGAATTTTACACCAGTCAATTTTATTACGATTACTTAAGACGTCCTTGATGACATGTGCATACAAATGCGACCTGCAATGGACGCAGCCTCTGAAATGAGACGCACCTATTATTATCCGTTATCAGTAATTTACTGTTTGCACTTAAAGTAATAAAATCAGAACCATTCTCGCCAAAGTTTCAGTGCTGCCCTAGATAAGGGTTCAAGCACGTAGTGCAGAAACCCTATTGTAATTATTGTTTGTTATTGATGTTTTAATCAGGTTTCTTCAGTCAGGCAAATAAAATTCTCTTTCACTTTCCCCATCATAAAATCCACAAGCGTTAATGTCGAGCCCTTTAACGTAATGGACTCAGCTGATAATCATTAAATCTTTTTACTGAATGAAAATACCATGAGAAGATCACACACTATAGTAAGAAAAGTGTCAGTAGTTACTTGTGGTGATTATCAGTGCCTCCAGCATGTGATGTCTCAGTTTGACTCTGCAGTGAATCTTGCTGTCTCTCTCATATACAGTTACGGTGTGTTTCACACTGAATCTTTTTGTGTTTCTGTGTGTCTCTGTAGTTTCTGAACTCAAACTGACTCCTTCTCTGTCCAGCCACTCAAGATCAGGTTCAGGATACCAACCTTCAGATTCACACTGTAGATGAAGCCCTCCTGAATGATCAAACCCATCTACAGTGATCACCGGAGGACGCCCTACAACAACTAGAGATGAAGATGAAGAACATTCACTAACTGAATTAAACAATATCATCAAAACAGTTAATGTTAGTGCTGGTTCACTCACCTTCAACACTGACATCAACAGTGGTGTCATCAAACCAGTATTTGGACTGAATAAAACACTTATAAAGTCCTTCATCAGAGACTCGGACTGATGAGAGTTTGAGTGATGCGTTTCCTCTCTGTAGTTCTTGATGGATCAGTTCTGTTCTCCCTCTGTAGGACTGAATCTGATCTGTGTTTTTGTCTACATGATCATCATAAAGATGCACTAGTGAGTCTCTCAGATCAAGTCTAAACCACTCCACTCTCATGTCCACAACACTGATGCTGGGTTTGACTGAACAGGGCAGAATCACATCTTCACCAGCTACAGCAAGCACAGGACCTGCAGCTCCCACGACTTCATACTGCTCTGTAAAAGAGAAAGAAAGGTTTAATTAACCATCTTTAAGTTAAACTCAACCTTCAAAAAGGCAAGACGTTAAAGTCGTCCATAACTTGTCATAATATTTGAATGTGAACAAGTGCGAATGAGATTTTAGGGCTGCAGTGTTCCCATGTAAACCAGTAACTGTCCTTCTCCACACATCAGCTCTGCATCTGATCATGTGAGATTTCAGCCACCACATTATGATGAAATGCAAAATACAATGGGACCATCGCAACTGGCCCACCTTTAACAGGTACTCGGCCCTGCACCAACAGTGAGCCAATGGCATCGCTTGTCCTCTCCTTCTCCTCTCCTTTCAAGCACAAGTTCAAGTCTTGGCTATATCTCCCAACTGTACAAGGGTTGGTAGTTAAAGCCGGTCGTCAGATGGGCACCCCCTTCCTTGGTGTTTCACTGATTTAAGCCCATGACACCTCGGGAGGGCTCAACAGCAAATCCAGCGTCCTGGATCTACCCCTGTTGACAGAGGTTGGCTCTGCCACCGCACCTCCCGCTGTATCCAGATCCACTGAGATACTGTTTCTGCCTGTTCAGTGACATTGCCTACCAGCCGTCTCCTGGCCATCCCTTCAATCCCCAGCAGCCCAAGCGTTCTCCTGAGTGATTGCCCAGCAAAACCTCTGCAGCTGACCTCTACTGATAAAATCCAGGCCTTCCATCATTTTTGCAGGCTCTCGAGGATAAGGCCTTGATATTTCTTGAGCTTGTGCTCATGAGCCTCCTCCATTCTTTTTTCCCAAGGTACTGTTAACTCTATGAGCACCACCTGCTTGGTGCCTCTGGACCAGAGGACGATATCCGGTCTGAGGATGGTGTGTGCTATCTCCTCTGGGAATTTGAGCCGCTTCTTCAGGTTTGCCCACATCTCCCAGTTATTTGCTGAGGCCAGGACCCCTCTACTTCTGCTGCAGTGCTCTCTCCTGTCCTGACGAACTGGATAAAGTGGTGCCCGTCGGAAAGTTGTTTAACCTTCTTCCTTGCCTGCTCCACCCCATCCGCCAACTGAGACAGGATCTTATGACGCCACTGGGATTTACATCTGCCAAACCTTACTGGCATGCTGAGAGGACATGCTCAAGATTGGCTTGCTTTCCACACAGTGTGCAGCTGGGGCTCTCTGCCATCCCCCAAATATGGAGGTTTGATAGAGTAGGCAGAACATCTTAGACAGAACACGTCAAGAACTTTATCTATTTAATCCCTGCTTCCAAACACTGGCTGTGTGCATTTATTAAATAGCTCTATGTAAACTTGAGTCTAATTGGTCAATATTTTTAAATAATAACAACTGTTATTTGCAACACTGAGACTCTTCTAGGAAACCTACAGTTTCCTACATGATTGTGCTCCTGTTCTGCCATTTCTACAAGTAAGTTAATTAAATGTTTCAGCTCAGATAAAAATTTCATGTCCATTTATTCTGTAGCCATGTAATAATAACTTACAGTGATCTGCTTAGTATCACATACACTATGAACTAAACTGTAATTATTAATAAACTATAGTTCAAGTGGACAATGAATGGACATGAACACACACTTAATCTCTGCACAGGTGTGAATAATTACCTGATCTTGAATCTGTAATCCCACTAATAATCAGCAGACTCAAACAAATGAACTTCATTGCTGGAGGACACAGATGCTAAAAAGAAAAATATGAAAACAAAACATTACAATAAACAGACAAATGCTGAGTTAACGTGTTTTGCCTATCAATACTTGTACATTTACATGGCTATGGGCCAAATACAACATTTTACACACACATCTACAATCAACAGGTTAACTTAGTCCAGACAAAGCAAGGCACAATGTGTATCTACATGTAGCATTATCTGACTTTATCCATTATATATATATAATAATGGATAAATAATAAATAATATATATATATATATGGTTTAGTAGCCTATTCATTAAAGTCCTAACCGGTTAAACGCATCTGATCTCAAGTCACACTCGTGATAGACACAATTGTTCAGGTAAATGTGTTTCTCGACTTACCTTCTACTGAACATTGATGTGTTCACAAGAGTCTCTGAATAAATTATTGATATGATTATATGGGTATTAACTAAAAGTTGATACGACAGTACATAAAGATCAAAAAGAGATTATTCCTGTCTCAGTTTTACTTTCATTTATAACTAAACGATCCACCTGAAGACACGCCCTCCACAACACTATCTGATCATAATCCAGCTGCTGCAATCATTCTCAGTTTACAGAGGTGTGTCTTATTCTGGCTTTGATTGCAGGACCTGTAGTGTTGTGCAAAAGCCGCTCGAGACATTACATGTAAATCATTTTACACAGGCATGTACCGAACTGCACGCAGACATCATCAGTGAGCGTCCGCAGGGTCCTTTTACTCACTGTACGCCGTAGTTTCCAGTCTTCTACAGAAGCAGACATGATCTGACCATTAAGTTTACTCAAATACTCTCTGAATGTCTCTCAGAGGACTCATGTCAGACTGTTTAATAGCCTGTGGATGAACCATTAAATAATATGATCAGCGAATCAAAACACAGCAGCGTGATGAAATATTATTACAAGGGGATCACATAAACGCAGGCTTTTCGGTTAAGAACATGCATTTTTTATTGACAAAAGAGGATTTGTGCAGAATAAGTCTGTTGCTCAGTAGGACATGTTCAGTAATGTGATCAGACTCAATAAATAATCTCTATATTTACCTGAGTATACAGATGTAAAGACTATTAAGCATAGATAGTATTAATGATCAGATCCAAACCCCTCTATTTGGTCAATAAGTCATCAGTGGTGTTTAATTCTGATGATTCTGACTCTCTTGTTCTTCAGCAGTTGATACTAATGTCAGTATTCCTCACAGAGCTGTCAGACTGTGGAGCTCCAGATGTGCTGCTGCTGTCAGTGTGGCTCATCGCAGATACTGAGAGCGCAGACACAATCATCACTGACACCGAGAACCTTCCAGCTACACTAAAGTTTGGGCTCAGAGATAGATTTATTTGGTAAGAAATTAATACTTCTATTCAGCAACGATGCATTTAATTGATCAAAAGTGACAGTAAAGAACAGTACAACTGTTTTATAAAGGATCATGTGACACTGGAGTAATGAGAATTCAGCTTTGAATCACAGGCATAAATTACATTTAAATATATATTACAATACAAAACACATTTTAAATTGTACTATTTCAGAATAATACTGTTTTTTTACTGCTTTTCTTTTTTGGAAAAATGCAGCCTTGGTGAACATAAGAGACTCACTTAATGGTAAAGTTTCAAAAACTTAAATTATAGTAATATAGTTAAATTATAGTTCCATACTCTACATACTGTAGCATATGGAAATTATGAGAATGTTTAAACTCTTATTTCTTTGTTCAAACAAGGATCCTACTCTGAAAACTATTTGAGCTTTATTAAAACTATTTGCACTGATTTATTGTGTTGGATATATTTTGTTCCTTTGTGCAGTGGCTCAGGAGATGAGGCTTTGAGTCTGTATAAATGTCAACAAGCTGAAAAAATAAAACTAAAGTTTTTTGAGATAATATAATCTTGTTAAAACTGATTTTATAAAATTGGTATCGAAAAAAGTATCGTTCAGGAACCGATATCGAAAATTTTTGAACGATACCCAGCCCTAATTGCATCTGTTTTTTTGTGTAATTTATCACCTCTTTCTCAGAATATAGCGATCTGGGCACAATATCCAACTAAACTCGTGTTTAGTTTACACATCTGTTAGGCTACGTTTACACTAATGCATGCTCATTTTAAAACGCATAGCTAAGACAGAATCATATCTATTCATTTATTCTAGGTTGTTAAAGACTTCAAGAAATTGAAAATCTTTATCCACTTTCATAAGTGGGTGTTTTATTTTCTTTCACCATATGTTTTATTGTTATTAAATTCTGTGTTGTAGTATGTCTAATTATTTGAATGCATAAAAACTACTTAGTTTATTACAATAGCTTTATGAAATGTTTTATTTTCCCCCAGAAATTCTGTGTTTTGTATCTGGTTTCAAATGAAGGCATACAAACATTAATTTCCTTTATCTCTTAAAGTATTGAAAATCAAACTTTATTTATTTTGGCAAACAAAATTTTACTATTAAAATTAAAGCATGGAAGAAATGTTGTGTGATCAATACTTAAAAAAATAAAGTTTTAATTTTTTTTTTTTCAGCCATAGATGCAATGCGGTCCTGTTTGAATTAATTCTTTAAGCATTCAATACTGTGTTGTGATTAACCAATACATTTTTCATGCTGATTATTTGATTTCATAAAGTTGTATTATGTATATATCTGCAATATACTGGCCACCCTGTAGATTTATTTGATCAAAAACTAATCAAATAATTACATATTTAATCAGCTTGATATGGCTAAATATCATCATTTCTGTCTCATTGGAGAAGTTTTTGCACTAATAAATATAGCATTTAATTTCAAGGATTGGATTCTGATTTACAACTAGAAACCCATCCCAGAAATATCTATATAAATTATACTAATATATGCATGAACAGAAGAAAAATCATATAAATACATGAATCAGACTGCCACTTCATCTAATAGACTCAGTGATTTTCTGGCACACACCTGCTGTGTTAGGTGTTCATCAGAGAGCTGATCTCAAACGGCAGTGATGCTGGAGAAACTGCGGCACAAGATGATCTCAGCAGGAGGAGATACAGCACCCATGGAGACCCACCTGGTCAAATTCAATTTTATTAATCAAAAAGCATGTCTAATTCAAATCATGAAACTTCAACAATTTAACATCAGTTTACTAAAAGTTTAACAAAAATTACGTTTAGTGCCCAATGAAATGTTTATTTTTTCCACCCTTGTTTTATTGTTACCAAATTCTGATTAAGCATGGCTAATTATTTGAAAGTATAAAAACAAGTTTCAATTATTCTTACAACAGCCTTATGATTTTTTTCTCTCAGAAATTCTGTGTTGTGTATTTACATTTTTAAGGCATAAAACGTTCAATTTATCTTTAAATTAATGAAAATTAAACAAATCTTATTTTTTGGAAAATAAAGGGGATTTCATATTACAATTAAAACATTGAAGAAATATTGTAAGATTATTCCTTAAAAATAAGGTTTTAATAATTTTAGTAGTAGCCTTTTACGTATATTCTACTGAACAATAGTAATGTATTTCTGCTCAATGCTGCAAAAAGCAATGCATGAAAATAAATTTTTGATGCAACGTGAGCAGATCTAAATGTAGTGCTGCAATTGGCACATTTTCATTTCTCACTTTAATCATAGCATTGCATTCAGTTGTGCAGGGGCATTTGTCTTGCCCTCATATCATGAGCTTACAGTCTTATTCATTAAAGCAGCTGAATCACTTAGACTTACATTATTTACATTTTTCATATATATATATATATATATATATATATATATATATATATATATATATATATATATATATATATATATATATTATAAAACATGATCTATTAATACATTTAAAGCACAAATTTGTACATTTTTAACTTATGCATTCAAACTTAAATTACAATAAGTTTTCATACATTAAATTTAAATAATTTGCACAATAAATTTAAAATTGCACATATATTAAAAAATAAGTATTTACATATTTTAAAATTGCATTATAAATATAAAATTATTTAATGTTATTTTAAATTAATTAGCCTATTATGTAATTTAACAACTTAAATATACATTTAGAGTACTAATTCTTGCATAATTTATATGCAATTATATGCATCTGAATTCAACAGTATGTTCTTAATTTTAAAGATGGCAAGTAATTAAAAAATCTAATATTTACATATTTTAAACCTATTACATATGTAAAAAAATGAACATTATTAATTTTAGTTTTCCACTGTAGTGATGGAGCACTTTAACTGAAGTCAAATCAACTTTATTTATATAGCGCTTTTAACAATACAGATTGTCAAACCAGCTTTACAATATCAAAATAGGAAAATAGTGTGTCAATAATGTAAAATGACAAGATTAAACACTCAATTTTCGGTTAAAGACATTTCATTATTGAAACATTATTGTAGTGTAGAATGTATTGATCAACATTATTCTGCTCTGATTTGTAGGACAGAGGTGTTGGGATGAACAAAGAGGAGCTGGTTGCTAATCTGGGCACCATCGCTGTATCTTCATTCTGTCAGTGGTTTTATTTTGTGGTGCTCTTGTACTTCCTCCATCAGGCAGACAGACAGACAAAAATGATGTGCCTTTTTATTTGGGCTCCTCAATTATGGCAGAAATCATAATCATGATTATTTTGGTCAATATTATAATCATGATTATATTAATAATCGTTGGAAGCCAAAATCAAAATCAAAACTAAACTTCCATGACTTGTGCAAACCTACTTTATATTAAAATTAGCTGTCAGAAAGAAACTGGAGATCTCAGCTTTTGTCATATCTGTGGCCATAAAACTATTTAGAGATCTGAGGTTAAGTCAAGGCAAACATATGTCAACTTGAATCACATTTTTATGTTTGACTCACAGAGTTTTGTTTGTGTGTAGCTCTGGAGTGTTTGAGATCACAGAAGCTTCAGGTGCGTCAGGAAACCAAGATCGTGCTCCACCTTAAAGACGACTGCAAAGAGTTTTCATCAGAAGACCGAGTCAAAGGTGTTAAAACCACAGAGAGTGACGTGCTTGCAGAAGAAACTCACTGAAGTGACTGTGGTCTGTTTGCAGAGGTTGTGACTAAGTACAGTAACTTTCTTTCCTTTCTTTGTCTATTTTGTCATCTTCCTGAACGGATGAACGGATGCAGCCACATGAAATATGTTGCTAAATGACCTTTGACCTCCCTGAGCTGTTTCTCTCTCTGTAGGCGCTCTGGATCATGGATCCCAAAGACATCAGCGAGTGGCAGCACGAGGAGTTTTATGGTTACGTGGTTCAAGGTCATGATAAACCCCGCTACACGCTGCACTACTGCGCAGACGCCCGCTCAACATCCACAGCTGAATCAGCTGAATCGACAGCTGAATCAGACAAATACACAATGACTGACAAAACAGGGTACAATACAGTTGCTGAACCCCTGTGACATACATTATTTACCCTTTCAGTAAATATAATAAATACAGCTACATGATTCATCGAAATTAAACTGCAATCGCGATTAGACAAAAGCAGTGATTTTTCATGCGCACCCTGTCAGTGGAGCACAGTTCTGTGATCAGTAGTAAATACTGCTCCATTCGAAGGCCAGAGGGCGCTTTTGTGCTAGAGTACTGCATTTCTGCCCGGGCCCGACAGGCCCAGATGTTTTTATGGCCCTAGGGCCGGGCTTCGGGCCAATTTTCAGGTCAAAGTTCAGATGCGGGCCAGGCCTCGGGCCTGTTTTAGGTTTCTCCTTATTTTTATATTTCAGACATCCATCAATTAGTGATGGAAACAACACGAGACTGTGCTGTCAAGAGCTGCTCGACGGTGTTTAGTGTGCAGCAGCAGCAGCAGAAGAGTTCTACGTTCAAATGCACGCAATAAGACTAAGACTAAAGCTTGCCGCAAAGCCCCAGCAAAAGTAATTACCATGAATGTGTCGGGGGGAAATAGTAAGGAGATATTTGAATTATTTACCAATAAACTTGTGTTTTCTGAGTCTGTTTCGCAAGGATGAAGTTGCCGATCCTGACTCGCCATCTCCTCATTAGACGCACCTTTAGAGAGAAATGCATCTTTATGGATTATGATTATGATTATAATGAAAGAGCTTTTGTTTTACGATTTGTTTTATTTCATTAAGTAATAATTTAAAGCTTTCTATAGATATAATTATCATGTCTGTGAGGCATGTATTCGCTGAGTTTCGGTTCATTTTTGTGAAGTGCTGCTGTTCAAGCTGCTGTTGACCATCACAGACTACAAGCCCCCGCCACAGGCCTGTGATGATGACACATCCCTCCCAGATACACTCAACCACTTTTATTCACGGTTTGAAATGCAGAATGACACACCTGCACAAAAACTGCCCACACCTCCCAACGACCAGGCCCTCTGTCTGTCTCCAGCCGACGTAAGGAAGACCCTATCTAGGATTAACCCACGCAAGGCTGCGGGTCCCGACAACATACCTGGCCGTGTACTGAAAGACTGTGCTGTACAGCTGACAGATGTCCTAACAGATATCTTCAACACCTCGCTGAGCCAGGCAGTCGTCCCCACATGTCTCAAATCCACAACAATCATACCGGTACCAAAGAAATCACCTGTGTCCTGTCTAAATGACTACCGTCCCATAGCACTGACTCCAATCATAATGAAGTGCTTTGAGAGGTTAGTCATGCACAACATCAAAACCAGCCTCCCCAACACACTCGATCCGCTCCAGTTTGCATACCGTCCAAACCGCTCCACAGACGATGCAATTTCCTCCACCCTCCACCTGGCTCTTACCCACCTAGAAAATAAAGACTCCTATGTTAGAATGCTGTTCACTGACTTCAGCTCAGCATTCAACACAATAATCCCACAACAGCTCACAAATAAACTAAACCTACTGGGCCTTAACAATTCCCTCTGTAATTGGATTCTGGACTTTCTAACCGGAAGACCTCAGTCAGTCCGTGTCGGCCACAACACCTCGAGCACTACCACACTGAGCACAGGTGCCCCACAAGGCTGTGTGCTCAGCCCGCTGCTCTTCACGCTGCTGACCCACGACTGCACTGCCAAGTTCAGCTCCAACCACATCATCAAGTTCGCTGATGACACAACAGTGGTAGGTCTCATCAGCAACAACGATGAAACGCACTACAGAGAGGAAGTGACACAGCTGGCTGAATGGTGTGGTGCAAACAACCTGTCCCTCAATGTGAGTAAGACAAAAGAGGTTGTGATGGACTTCAGGAGAAACTCCGCTGATCACCCCCCACTGACCATCGACAGCTCGATTGTGGAGAGAGTCAGCAGCACTAAATTCCTGGGGGTGCACATCACAGAGGATCTCACCTGGACCACCAACACCATGTCACTCTCCAAGAAGGCACAACAGCGCCTACACTTTCTCCGCCGGCTGAAAAGAGCAAGTCTCCCTCCACCCATCCTCACCACTTTCTACAGGGGCACCATTGAGAGTGTGCTGACCAGCTGCATCACTGTCTGGTATGGGAACTGTACTGCAGCAGATCGCAAGACCCTCCAGCGGACAGTGAACACAGCTGCAAGGATCATCGGTGCCCCTCTCCCCTCCATCCTGGACATTTTCCTCACACGATGCTCCAGCAAAGCCAACAGTATCGTAAAGGACTCCACACACCCCTCCCACAGTCTCTTCCAGCTCCTACCATCAGGTAGATGGTACCGGAGCATCAGAGCCCGCTCTGCCAGACTGCTCAACAGCTTTTTCCCCCAGGCTGTGAGAGCCCTGAACTCAAATCACCCCGCCCCTCTCTGAAACCCCATACAAACCCCCTACCTCCTGAAACATGGACCATCTGGAACTTATGGAACTTTGTTTGTGCAGTCGAAGGGTGCTACAGGTGAGTGGGCCTGTACAAACCACCTATAGTAGCACACTCTCTTCCTCTATGCGCACTAGTCACTTTTCACACACACTGCTGTGTGTACACAAATCCCACAAAAAGACTCAGTAATATCAGTAATATATGTATGTTTACATGCTCATGCACTACAAATCATCCTGCACTGTTCCCCAGCCAGCTGCTTGAACTCACATTGTCTCTCTTTGCACATGTACAGTATTTATCTGAAGCATTCGTATAGTTTGTATAGTTTGTATTTTTTAGTTTATGTATAGGTAAATTTTTTATATAGATAGTATATTTATAGTCAAAATCTATCAGTAGGATAGTTTGTGTATAGGTTTATATTGTTTTACTTCATTGCTGTATGCCTGTATTTATGTAGCACCGTGGTCCTGTGAGGCACGACATTTCGTTCCACTGTATGCCCCCGCATGTAGCGGAATGACAATAAAGCTCAACTTGACTTGACTTGACTTGACTTGAAGACGAGACGGCAGAAAGAGCATCATGTTTGTTTTCTTTATTTTATAAAAATACAATATTTTGTTGATATTGTGAGTGCACAGAAATAAAAGTAGACACTTTACAGTTCCGAATGATGTATTACTCTTACCTTTCTCAGAAGAAAATTGCGACGTATCGACTGAAAAAAATGCAAACGATTGCGCTGGCGTCTCCATGTCCTGCTAAGCGCACTTTAGCTTCCACTCTCCACACAAACTATTGGATACAGCGCACATTTATCTAGGTTTAACGTTTAAACATTGTTATATGCTTGAACTGTTTTATATCTATAGATTTTATTTTAGGCAAGTCGTGATGATTTGAGAAGGCTAAATTGATCAAACATATACTATGATCAGCTCACTGTCTGCCGCCGGCCGCTTGGTCGTTACTTTAACCTCTTAAGACCCGAGAAAAAAGTTTTAGGAAAAAATTCGTTTTTTTCATGTCTTCACATTGTTTAGAGCATTACAAACAATGTAAAACATTTTTTTTTTTTTAAATGATATTTCATTCAAAAGTTATGCTATGTCCTCGCTGGAGGACATCGGGACTCAATTTCTTTGAAAAATACAAAGACATGAATGAACATGAATAGGCGAAAACAACAGATTTTTTTAAATCACCAATACATTTTTAGTTTAAGATTATTTTTTTTTTACCAAACTTTGTATAAAGATGATTCTCAACTATGTTATAACAGAATGATTCGATATACCATTTTTCTTTCTGCAAAATGTGTGTAAAATGGCCATAAACTGGTTTTCTCATTATATACAATGTATCTATAAACTAAATCTAATTTGCATATTAATGTGTTTTTGGGGCAACATGTAATGAAAAAAGAAGTGCAATAATGGGAGTAATTGACAAGATTTTCATAATTATATATAATATTTCATAGAATACTGAAATATAATTTCTTTCCCTATTCATTTGTTATGTCTCCAAAAATGCATAATAAACATGCTTTTAGTCCTCCTCATATGAGGACATGTATGAAATCAACGTCCTGTTTCGTAAAAGAAAGTCATATTTTGATTTGAAACTCCATAACATTTTCCTGAGATGTTGATTTATGACACACAATTTAAAAATTAGACAGATTTAAATGATAATTACAAAATATTATCATATTTCCATAAGAGTGTCACTAAATAAATTTCAGACATATTTGAAGACCAAGGAGAGGGAGTGGTCATAGTGAAACATCCAATCATTTGGTATCTCTGAAAAGCCCTGAATGTGCTCTGTACAGGACATCCAGACTTAAAACTGTGGCATGTATATTCTCAGAGAAATACACTAAAATATATCGTCCTCATATGAGGCCGCAGGGTCTTAAGTGGTTAAAAAACACTTTAAAAAACAAAAACTTATAACGAACAAAAAATGCAAACATTTTTCTAAATTAACTTAATAAAAAAACAAAACTAAATATAATCGCTTTGCCATTACAGACAAAACTGAACTATTTTAATAGCTGAAACAGTATTATAATCTGATTTGGGAGAAGGGGGAAAAAAGACAGGCTCGGGCTGGTAATTCTGATAAGCTGTTGGACACGGGCCGGGCTAGGGCCTGAGCGTCTCGGGCTAGGGCCTAAATTTGAAGCTCGTGCAGGGCTCTATTTCGCGCTGAAACTCCAAATATGCCTCGCAGAAGAACGCTAATGCATGTCCTTCCAGGAAATCTCTATAGCGTTAGCTGAACCTAACTAATAAACACACGACTATGACAATATATGGTTTATCTGAGTTCTTCTTATTATAACTTTCATTATAATAAAGTATATAATAATGCAATGCTAATCAACACAGCCTTTATCACTGCATAGTATACTATGAAATAAGATGTTGCATGCCGTATTCTTTGTAAGAAGCCACTTCATCTCGTAGTGCAATAATTATCATATTGATGGTGCCATCATATCATATGTGCCCATTAATATGAGCTGACCAAACTGTATGTTGTTAAAGGCAGTGTAAGTGATTTGGTTCAAAAACATTTTTTGTTATGCTGGATGAAAATCTCTTCATATCCTGATAGCAATCACTAATATCATCTCTGGCACTAATCTGACTAAGGTCTATAAGAGACACCTAAGAGAAACCTGCAGACATGCAAACACATTTACAAAACATGACTATCACAAAGCTATCCCTTATATATTTTACTTCAAATCTATAAAATAACAACCTCTGTTTTTTTTTTTTTTTTTTCTGAAAGAACACAGCTATCAGTCTTCAAGCAAAACCACTGAGCACAGCTACAAATGAAATCAGTAATTAAGCACATTGTGTAAGTACAGTTGATTTACAGTACAGCTGTAAGTTGATTAAAGTATGTTATGTTCAGCTGTGACTGAGTAAAATGTACACTGCATCAAATATACCATGAGAACATGACAAACAATTACAGTAATAAAAGTGTCAGTAGTTGTGGTGATAATCAGTGTCTCCAGCACGTGATGCTTCAGTTTGAATCTGCAGTGAATCTTGCTGTCTCTCTCATATACAGTTACGGTGTGTTTCATTTGTGTTTCTGTGCTTCACTGTCCAGCCGCTCAAGATCAGGTTCAGGGTTCCAACCTTCAGATTCACACTGTAGATGAAGCCCTCCTGAATGATCAAACCCATCTACAGTGATCACCTGAGGACGCCCTACAACAACTAGAGATGAAGATGAAGAACATTCATGGAGTGAACGTTTTATCTTGCTATAAACATGTTTATTCTGATGACAAGAGAAACCAATAAAACATCATAATAGAGCAACATAAATGCAAAGTGAGATGCTTTCATTGGTTTACTCGCGTTCAATCCTTACATCAACAGTGGTGTCATCAGACCAGTATTTGGACTGAATAAAACACTTCTAAAGTCCTTCATCAGAGACTCTGACTGATGAGAGTTTGAGTGATGCGTTTCCTCTCTGTAGTTCTTGATGGATCAGTTTTGTTCTCTCTCTGTAGGACTGAATCTGATCTGTGTTTGTCTTCATGATCCTCATAGAGATGAACTAGTTCAGTCTTTCAGATCAGATCTAAACCACTCCACTCTCATGTCTCTCATTTTGATTTTGGACATACGTCGCTCACATTATATTAAATCATTGAAGTTTGAAGATGAAATGAAGCAGTCTGTCAAGTTAATATCATTAGGATTTTTGGATTGTATAATAATCACGAATGTAAACATTTAAGAGAAAAAAGATGTCCTGATAACTTTTGTAGGAATGTCGCCGCCATCTTCCAGTACTATAGCCTTTGACGTCACTGGGTTGGTTGTCTTGCCATTCAATATAATATAATATAATATAATGTAATTTAATGTAATGTAATGTAATATAATATACATTCAATATTATCACAGTTTGTGATTGTTAGACAAGGTGAGATGTGACAAGTTTACTTGAGCTCTGGACATGACACGAAAAAATGGCCACAGTTTAAGATTTTGTTCTCAGGAGATAATTCGTTCCCTCATTTTAGTTAAATTGTTGCCAAAATTGTTCCTTAATTTTAAATTAACAAGGGAACTAATTAATGAAATGTGATCATGAATGAATGATTTGTAGGAATGAATTAACAAATGATTAATAGGCCTGATATCTATTTCTGTACAGCACATTTCACACGCCAGTAATTCAGTTTCACTTTTCCCAGCAACCCAACATCCAATACAAATGTCTTTCTTGTGCAGAAGATATAATTAGCTTTTCAGAGCATTTACAAACTGTGTCCACTGCTTTGAAATATTGTGAGAAAACATGAAGAGATGTGCTCTGTCCTGCTCGAGTCCCACAGACTTCTCACAGTGATGCCGGATTATCTTTGCGGGGAATTAAACTTGATTACTTTTTATTGCTTTCCACGTTCTCTGTGTTGGATTTTGTCGGCCTATTGTTTCTATTTCAGTGCACTTTTAAAGTGTGAATCACGTTAAGCGTATTTTGTACATATGAACGTGCTGTGCATGTCCCACAGGTTTAGTGTCTTCACCTCAACATCTGAACCGAGGTGTCATTTATTTACCATCCAATACTATATGATTTTCTGTTTATGCAAGGAAATATTTAGTATCATCTTCATACATTACTGGACAGTAACAGTTATGAGTGGCTCACAACCTCCAAAAGGTTTAAAAGTTGTAATAGTAGTCCATTACTTCGATGTGTTGTGCCATGCTGTCATTGACACTAATCACACGTCACACTCATCACAACACATTGTGTTTGACTTTATGGCAACATAATAATGACCCACTCTTCTTTCTCTACAGTGTACTTGATCTCTTGTGATAAACTGGCAGCAGAATCAACACAAGACACACCTTTCCCAAGAAACGTTTTTCCTCGTTCCACACATCTACATGTAAAACAGGTTTTAAGGTTTGCTCTTGACTATCATTGCACATATACATATATCTAATATATATCTTTATCCATGACAACATTATATAACAGACCGCTCTTATCCTGAAAGCTTATAGTTTTCTATATCAATATCATGATGATTTGTTTGTTTATTTGGTGAGTAAACGTAGTAAGTGGGATAATGTACAATGAGCCTGTCATTTCAAAATAACTGTACAAATAACTTACTGTACATTATTCCTTACACAATTATCAAATCTTCACCCCTTTTTTTTTTTTTTTACACAAACACACACACCTCATCTCTTTAAAACACAGCTCTTTTTAAAGAATAAATCATTATCTGATCTTAAACCTCATCTCTAAATGACAAGAGATGACAAGAAAAATATGAAAAGAGAAAACATTATCATCAGAATCTCACAAAACGATGAGTTAACATTCATGTGTTTCGCCTCAGAATACTTACACACACATACACTTACCAAATACATTTCATTCACAGTACAATCATTTTCTGTTGTAGGAAAACTTGTTAAACTGGTAGAAGTGCACAACATAAACTGTTTCACAATTGTCTGGAGTGCCTGAATAAATTCTGCTGATGTGAGAATTCATAAGAAGATTGTAAAGTTATCATTACTGGCTTAGTATTTCTTTTTTTGTGTCACTTAACCTAAATGATTACTCAAATAAGTGACAGTTTTTGACTCAAATTGTTGATGATAACTTAAAATGTGACATTTTCACTTTTGAACCTTATATTATATGAAAATTGCAATAGTAATGTTTTTATTGTGTATTTATAGAGCATGAGTAAAAAAATACAAATGTACATTAAAAAAAAATAATATGTTCATTGTTTTTGATGGTGTGAGATTTTATGCAGTTTATATTTTAGGCTTTAGAAATGATAAACTAAAATGATCATAAATGAACTCAATGTGGGAAATTAAACAGAGCTAATTTAAATCTTTCAGATCTGTAATGTTTTAATGTCAATAACTGCACTTTTACTTACCTTTTTTGGCACTTGCACTGTAATTAACTCATTGTCCTTTATATGATTAAACAGTGTTTGTTAATGTGATATTTGGTGAAATATTTCACTGTTATTACCCAGGAAAAAAAGACAGATATAAACACATTGTCACACTATATGGGATAAGTTTTCACACGGGCAGCTGCTGTTTACTGACACAGACTGAAAATAATATCATTTTAAATATGAAATAACCAGAGGCTCTAAATACAAATCCTGGTTATTGCAGTTATTCATTTGTTTTGTGCATTAAATCCATAGGTTCACGTACATTTCCAGCAGTTGTACTGTTTGAACATACATCAGTGTGGTTTTATTGTTTTCATGTGTTTTCTCAACAGCTGTAACAAAAATATGATGAAACTGATTTTTTTCTTTGGAGGAGAGAATTCTAATAATTATTCTAATTCAAGAAGGTTCTGAATTTGTTTAGTTTGAACCCGACATATTCAAAACTCAACCGTTATCCCCCTTCAGTCTTTGAATTTATATTATAAACACAAGCAATTTTATATGTTATATTTACACCTAAAGTTTGAGAAAACAGACTTCTGTTGTTATGATGTAGCTATCATTATTCCAGCAATCACACTGAGCACAACAGCAACTGAAATCAGGACTGATGTCCTCCAAAAACTAAACCTTTCACCTACAAAACAAAGTAAAGACTCACATATTGAACACAGAAAAATATTTATATATGAAGATTCTGAATGAAAGATGACCAATGCTGCATTTACATCATTCATTACAACTTTCAGTGTTTTTCATGTGTAAACCCTATGATTATCACTGAATAACTTCAGAAGAGTTAGACTACAGAACTTGAATTTAGTTGCATGAACTATTATTATAACACTTATTTATAATGATGGTGAACATTCAGAGGCGAGGGAGAGTAAAATCAAAATACAGGATTTATTACACAAACAATAATCAAAGAACAAGGAGCAAAAACCAAGAAACACAAGTACAGAGGACACCAACAACACATCCAACAACAGACAAGACCAACAAAGACCACATCAAGAGCTAACAGACTAACAACCAGACACACCTGGAAACAATCAGAGAACTAATCAACAAGAAAAACTACAAACTGAACAGGAGACAGGAACAAAACAGGGCAGAATGAAACCTAAAAATCCTAATAACAAAAACACAATGTACATAAAACCTGGTATTTGTAAAAGTTATTTAAGCAGCTTGGCAGTAAAAATCTATTTTGTAAGGAACAGAGAGGTTCAGACAGAAAGATAACATCAAAACAAGAGAAAAATTGAAACAGGTTGGAAAGATACAAGAATTCAATGAAATACAAAATCAATGAGAAATCAAATTAATAATAAAAAATGAAAATGAAGAACATTCATCAACAAACAGCAAACACTATTGAAGAAGGAATATCTTCATGAAGCTCTTCATTCATTATCTGCTCCAGATCAAAACATTATTCATGTTAAAGCTGCGATCTTGTACAGAAATTCATATAGGCATTATTTATGTTCTTTATAAAGTCATTTCAGTCATTTAAGCAGAAGTCTTTAAATACTTTAAGATCACAGTAAACATAAAATCACCTTTGTGTGTCCAAATGTTTGACTTGTAGTCTAAATAATATTTAATATTTAAGTTGGCTTGAGAAAGTCAGGGCAAGATTTGAGGAACCCTGCAGTCAACAGAAGAATAATAACACGTTTAAATAGCATTTTAGTAAGTTTGCTGTCCTAGAGATTTAACTCTATAAACTCCAAACTCAGCCCAGATCTTCAGACGGATCTGAAGTTAGTTGCTATATCTTTTCTAACTGATCAGACGTACGGTTTTCATAAAACTGAAGATTAAAAATCATAAAAATCCTATAGACTTACATTGAAGGAATGATCAAATGAGTCAAGACTATTCAAACTCCAACTGACAAAATTCAAACTTAAACTCCCAGAATCCCTTGAGACTCAATCAAGCTTCCCTTCTGTGTACTATTTCTAACCCATTCAAACTCATCTAATATTTCTAATCTATCTATCTATCTATCTATCTATCTTACCAGCAACTTCATAGTGACACTCTAGCAACCATCCAGACCAACCTAGCAACCACCCTGAGTACCCTAGCGATGATATAGCAACACCCCAGTAACTGCCCCGATAACCTAGCAACCGCATAGCAACACCTTAGCAACAACCCTGAGTACCCTAGCAACTGCATCTATCTATTTTTTAATAGACTGTATTACCTTCAAAACATTCAGATTTAATTTTTAAAACTATTTCAAACTGAAAACCATCAAATTTTTACAACTTGTAAAACTTTTAAAACATTTAAAACTTTCTGGTCTTGTTTCTGAAGCCAATTTCAAATCTAGTTATTGCTGTTTCCCTTTTTATTGCGTCTTCTTTTACTTCAGTTGATCGTGTAAATTCACTGATCTCATTATTAATCATCACAGATGATCAGAGGAGTGGAGTTTTTATTCCTCCGATACCCCAAACTAACAAATGGATAGAGTTTCTCATTAAAAGACTGATTAGTGTAAGTGTAGATATGAGAGCTGGACTTCACATCATAAAAGAAGACGAGACCCTTCTCATAATCTACAAACACACCGATCCTCTCAGGATCCACACTCAGAGAAAGAGAGTAATCAGAAGAACCAGGAGCTTGATATCTCCCATCTCTCCATCTCACGATCCAGTATCCATTCTCAGGACACAGATAGATCGATCCCCTGTTAACAGATTCTCTGGCCACTCCTAAATCCCACTCAGTTTGTCCCTTCACCTGCACCTCAAAGTAGAAACACCCCGAGGAGAATCCATCCCTCCCAAGAACACCAAGATAATTATTAAATCTGTCTTTTCCTCGATCCACTCCTTCTGTTTGTGTGTTTCCAGATCTCACTTGTTTCTCATCATCAGACACGATGAGACGAGGATGAGCCGTATCAGCATCCAGAATCACATTCACTGCGGAAAATATTGACAATTCTGATTTACAGATGAATATATCATAAAGATTATGACAATAATTTATTTTTATAGGAATCATGAGAACTTTACAATACAAACAAAAATAAAGACACACTATTAGATGTAAATAAATGTAATGTTTAATCTGTACATTATATTATAATAGTGTTGTATTCAGTTTGTTGTTCATTTTTGGATCCCCTTGTGTGTTTTTTTTTTTTTTTTGGTCTTGCTTGTTTTTAGTTACAGTATGTATGTAAAAAAAATAATTATAATACACAATGTATTTTTTAATAATTATTCCATGAAACAAGCCTTTCATTAAAATAAATAATTATGCCTTTTTACTCACCCGTGTGTGTTCTTAAATGTGTGAGAGCTGAAAACAGAAAGTGTGAAGATATAAAGTCTTCATAACAGAATTCATCATTTGATCAATGATGAGATCAATAATTTCAATCACTGCTTGAAGACCAACAAAATACAAGAACACTTTACAGAGTTTATATATCTTATAATTAAATATAATTAATTAAATACATGTATGAATGCACAGCATATTCATTCATTATTTTACTAAACAATTTAAAAATAATGGATTTATATTTTAATAAGATCATATAAAACATTCACCTTTAGGTATAATTGTCTTCAGACTTTGTAAAAGTTGATCACGTTCTAAAGAAAATTCAGAAAAAGATGAGAAAAGAACATTACAATTCTATCATTTTTATTACTCTGACAAACAAGTTATGATCATTCAGTTGTTAACGTCACACAAGTGTTCATCAGACGCCATGAACCTGACCATGAAGCTGGTTTAGATGACTAGCCTGGCCAGATTAGTGTGTTCTGTTTCTTTCATTAAACAAAACTGCTTGTGCTAAGATCCAGCTATTGTCTTTTTTTGAAACCAGCCATGACAGTATCTGAATAAATCTACATTTTATAAACAACTGGTGACCATTTACCAGAAGATATATACAAAATAAATGAATGCACAGTTAACACTGTATTTTACTGCTGAAAACAGACTTTAAATGAATAATGAATTAATAACATAATAAAGACAGATTCACCTTGTTGTATTCTCCTCGTCTCCTTCTGTAGTTGAATGCGTTCATTCTGTAGTTTACTGTGTTCTATAGAAGATTCACAATAAAGACAAGAGAAAACAGACAACAACATTCAGACAACTAATACAAATATAATTTGTGATTGAGGAATAATAAATTACAGGACCTAAGATATACACAAAAGTATATGAATGCACAATGTCTGTTAATTAAATATTTTGTGGATGAAAACAGACTTGATATTATTACTGAATTAAATTATTGGTCACACTTTAGTTTGGGGACCAATACTCACTATTAACTATTAACTAGGGTTGGGTATCATTTAAATTTTAGCAATTATAATTCAGATTCTGATTCTTATCGATTCCCATTTTTAATTCCAATGTGCTTTAAAAAAAACAAAGTCACATTTAGATATCAAACATATTATTCTGTGTCTCTTTTTGGGAAACATTTAATTGCAGCTGAATACCATGAACAAAAATCAGCAGGCTACATAAACACTGGAACTGATTAAGAGCTGCTTGTGTGAAAAATAGAGCTGCATGATTCTGAATAGTTTTTTTTTTTTTTTACATGCAGGTTGTGTTTTTTTTCACAATTCTGAAGAAAAAAAAAACATAAGACAACTAAGCAAAATCACATGCAATTTATGAATGAATGATTCAATGACTCACTCAAGATTTATTTGTTTCATAACTGGATGAATCAGTGTGTTTAACTGTTTAGAAGCAGATCTCTTAGAAGTAGTTAACACCTCACTTCTCACTGGATCTTTTCCAAATTCCCTGAAATTGGCAGTTGTTCAGAGCAATCTGGATAACACCATATTGAGCAACTATAGACCAATATCAAATCTTTTTGCTTTTTTGCCTTTTTTATAGGCAAGATAATTGAAAAGGCTGTGTAGGAGCCATTTTTGTTTGTAATTGTCTTTCACACCACTAGAGGTGGTGATTGTATGTATTTATGCTCTCAATTCAACTCAGAGGTGTGAGAGAATAAGATATATGAAAGGGGGATAAACAAAACACTAATATGCTTGGATTCAAGTTCAGCTTTATTATGCCTGGATGCTCAACAGTCTGAAACTAGACAATATATTGTTTTGAAGATCCTTCAGTTATATGTGTTGCAGCAGACGAATAAGATACGTTCAGTTCTTGTGGGTTCGGGCTCATACAGGAGAGACAGTGAATGAGGAAACAGATACATTAGCAAAACAAGTAAAGGCAAAGAAAAATATAGATATGCCAATTCTCTACAGTAAAGCAGAACTTAAGTCAATAATTAAAAAGGAGATAAATAAAAATTGGCAAATTTATTGAGATAATGAGCTAAAGGGCAGGCATCTACAGTTAACACAAGCAATGGTAGATAGAGGAAGGAATTCGAGAGGGAGAAGAAAGAAGATTGTGTTCTTTCAAGACTAAAGTTGGGACATACAGGACTTAATTCAACATTGCACATAATAGGAAAACATCCAACAGGACTGTGTGATTGGTGCGGAGTCAGAGGAGCAGTAGAACATGTACTTATTCAGTGTAATAGATATACGGAGGAAAGAAGTAAACTAATCAATAAACTTCAGAAGAACGGTGAGCAGCAATTAACATTAAATCGATTTTGAATCCAGGAGGTGATAGTCTATTAATACAATTTCTTAAAAGAACTCAGTTAATTCATAGAATATAAGTTATTATTATTATTATTAGTGTTGTTATTGCTATTCCTCTTCTCTGGGCTGGGAGGGACTTGGGCTGTAGATGGAGGAGCTGAACACACTGATAGGTCCTGATAGGTCTGGGGTAAGAGGGATTCAAGTCTCTGATCCATTGCTTCAGTAGATGGTGGTAATGCTCAATTAGTGATTGCAAGTCACCAATAAAACTGAGTAAGAAAAAGAGATGTGTGCGCCGAAGAAGGTCAAACAAACTTTTTTGAACGTGATGAACTTGAATGGATTGTTCTTTATTTTTGTTGTTTGCTTTTTATTTGATCAAAGAAATGGACAATAAATGGATTCTATTTTCAAAGGTATGGACATTGCATTTTATTATCAATCTGTTCAAGAGACTAACACGTCAAAACCAATGATCCAGCAATGCACGTCAATAGTGAAGTCAAAACAGTTTGACAGCAGTTGGAGCTGGTTTTGATTTGTTTGGAAATCTACATTAACAGACTGAACCGCATCAAATTAGAGACTATAGGACAAGTCAACTGATCTGCAGGAGGAAAACAAAGAAAAAAAAGTATACTTGAATGCACTAAAAAAAAAAATACTTAAATACTAGCAAGTACATTTGACTTGGGTAAAGTTGGTTTTATATTCGCACATTCACAACATTCACACATTTCCGCGTTCAATAACTTTCTAATTAGATGTGCAATAAAGTTATTTTTTGCAAATTCTAATCAGCGACATCCTGCTACATTTTAATCGATCAAAATGGGCAAGTATTGTTTTAATGTCATACTTGCGAATGTCCGCTGAATGTCCAATGTAGTGCGGTTAACAAAGTAATTGAATGCAATAGTACGAATGTGCCAATATAAAACCAACTTTACCTAAGTGTACATTTGTAGTACATTCTCTTTTTTTCTTTCTTTTTTCTTTTTTTTTGTGCTAAATAAAAATGTAAAAGTTATACACTTTAAATACACTAATTAAAATATATTTCTACTTCAGTAGTACTTCAGTGAAATTGCAAAAGTATACTGAATACCACTGAGATTTAAATTGATTTTTAATGCATTGAAATAAAGTACACTACTGCAAAAATATACAGAGGAATTTTATTAGTGTATTTCTTAAGTGTGCTTTGAATGATTTAAAAATTAGTTCAATGTTAGTACACTTTTATATAGTTATCCTAAGTTTAAATTAAATAGATTTTTTTTTTATATATATTGGTAATGTAGTAGTTATAAGTACATTTTCCCAACTGTGCTACTTAAGTACACTTAATATACACTAATTAGCACTAACACTTAAATTGTTTTTAAGTATAGTCAGATAAAGTGTGCTACAATCGCTTTGTTAGTACACTTTTATATAGTTATCCTAAGGCTGGTTTCACACTGCACGCGTAAGCAGAGCGTATTATTTTCAGTGCCCATGGTAACAGATTAGAGCAGGGGTGTCAAACTCAGTTCCTGGAGGGCCGCAGCCCTGCAGAGTTTAGTTCCAACTCTGCTCCAACACACAAACCATGTAGTTTTCAAATAAGCCTTAATGACTTGATTAGCTGGATCAGGTGTGTTTAATTAGGGTTGCACTAAACTGTGCAGGGCTGTGGCCCTCCAGGAACTGAGTTTGACACCCCTGAATTACAGCATTTACACCGCACGCAGAAGCGGCTCGACAGCGCGTAGCAGCAGCAGAGCAGAAGCAGCAGTGCCACGATCGTTTCGGCGCCGAGTCTATTTTTGCTGCGTTGCTGATGCTGAATTAAAGCCACAGTGTATAGTTCTTGATCAAAATTGACCAGATTAACATGAAAAATAACAAATTTCACCATAAAATCATGTAAGTGAGGTGTTACGTGTTTCACAATCACCATTTGAAAAAAATAAAATGCACGAAAGCACATCACGTCCATGAGTTTTTGCCCAAACTTCAAAGGTCTGTTAAATTAATAAAACTATAGGCATTTGTTAACTTTAATATTACTTTTTATCATGTAAACTATAAAACGTGTTATTTACATATGTGTGTGGGACAGAGGGGAGGGGGACACGGTCGCATCACAGCAGAGTATGCTGGCCATATAATACATCAAAGCACGTGAAAAAATACTATAGTAATTTATAGTACATACTATAGTGTTTTTGAACCATACTATACTAAAGTACTTGAATTAATTTGTTGTGGTAATTCTATGCTGTGGTAATATAACTATAGCAATATAGCAAATTACTTTACCTAATACTGTACTAAGTTTTCTACAACTATAGGGTATATTACTACAATACACTACAGTTTACTGTAGTAAAAACTAAAGTATACTACAGTGTTTATTACAGTTATCAGTTCACTATAGATAATACTACAGTATGCCGTATCATTCATTAACAGTGCTGTAAATACTATAATATATACAGTGTAATACACTTTACTGTAGTATGGTTCAAAAATACTATAGTATTTACTATAATTTACTATAGTATTTTTTCATGCACACAATGTTAGAAGAAGAATGCTGGGAAATACGACAGAAATGACGATACTCGTGTGTATTGCAGTACACAAGCCGCGGTTCAGCTGCGTGTGACAAATGCTGCCGGTGTGAAAGCACAATGAGCACACGCTGCTCACGCTCTGCATACACACCGCTTCTGCACCGCCTCCGCACTGCTTGAGCATCCAGTGTCAGACAGGCATAAGTTTAAATTAAATTGATTTTATTTAAATATATTAGTAATGTAATAGTTATAAGTACATTTCCCGAACTATGCTACTTAAGTACATTTAATATAAATACACTAATTAGCAATAAAATTAAAGTTGATTTTAAGTGTGGTCATATAAAGTGCCAGAAGTGTTTTATAATTGTATTGCTTAAAAGTGTGCTACAGTTGCTTTACATACAATTGTAGCGGATTTTTATATATACTATCACCAAGTTCTGTTTGGTAATCAACCCTAACGATAGTATTTCCAGTATTGAGTGTGCAGTCTTATGTCAAGCCGACACAGTAGTAGTCTGGCTCAACTAAATCCAAATCATCTGTCCAGCAAGCACGCATTCAGGTTGAGGCAGAAGAACCTCTTGTTGCTCATGCAGAATCTTTAAAAGAAAGGCATGATATTGAGGAACAAGTGGAAAAATTGAGAAAGCAAAAAGAAAAAAGGAACTTGATGCTAAAATAGCAGCCTCTACTGTGAAGTTATCAGTCCTCAAAACGTTTGAGAAACAAACCCCTGCAAGTATGGTATCAGATGAGATGGAATCTTATACTAAAAAAGGAATAAAACCAAAATCAGTGGCTTCACTCCCCAGTTCTGAGAAACCACCAGTGGCTACAACAGACAGCTTTGATGGCTGACCTTTACCACCAACCTCCCAGAGTGCACAGCAGCCACATGCTCAAACTTCTGTTCCAGTGCGCAGAAAAACTGCAACACACAGTACACAGCCCAGTGGACACAACATAGGAGCTCAGGTTTCTTTAAATGCTGAGGAACAGTCTTATTCAGTGCTAAATATGCTGTAAAACAGCAGCAAATAACAAAGTTGCTAATACAGCAACAAAAGGCTATCCACCTTCCTCCACGTTAAATTACAATATTTGGAGGAGATCCTTTGCAATTTTCAATTCATTTGTGAAAGTTTTCAGTTTTGTGTTGAAGACAAGACAAACAACAAAGAAGATTGCTTGTATTTTTTTAGAAAGATATACCAAGGGACATCCACAGGAAATTGTTCGTAGCTGCATGAACATGAGACCGGAAACAGAGTATCTAGCAGCTAAAGATATGCTTAAGCAGTATTTTGGAAATGATCATGTGGTATCTGCTACCTACATGGGGAAAGTGCTTCAGTGGCCAATGATTAAAGGAGAAGACGTGACAGCTCTTCAAGATTATGCTGTCTTTCTGCAAGGTTTCTGAAATGCGATGTCGGAGATTCAGTACTTACAAGAACTGAATATGCCAGCCAATATGAGAACAGTGGTTTTAAAACTTCCATTTAAACTGAGAGAGAAATGGAGAACTGCAGCATGTGATCTTATGGATCAATGTAATCGGAGAGCTACTTTTGATGATCTCGTCTTCTTTATTGAGCACCAAGTTAAAATCATCTCTGATTCAATATTTGGGTATATCCAGAATGTGGAAAAAGGAATGATCAGTAAGCCAAAGGATGTGGACAAACGGAATCCACAATCTCTATCAAAGTCAAGATTTAAAGGTAACAGCTTTACTACTGTTACTGATGTTGACAGACACACAGCCAAGGAAATGAAGGCAAAGGCTGAAGATTCAACTCACCAATTTAAGAGCAGACTGAGTAACCCTATCACTTGTCTGTTTTGTTCTCAAAATAACTGTCTATAACGATGTAAACAGTTTGAGAAGACAAAGCACAGGGAAAAGGTCAGCTTTTTAAAGGAAAAAGCTGTTTGCTTTGGCTGCCTGCACACTGGATATCGGAGCAAGGAGTGTGCAAGCTAAGTCTGCATTGAGCAACAGTCATCCAGACTTATGCCTTTTTGGATACAGGCAGTACTTCTACAGTTTGCTCAGAGAGTTTGATGAGAAAGTTAAATCTAAATGGACGAAAGACAAAAATCTCACTGCTCACAATGAGTCCCAAATCAACGGTCACAAGCTATGTTATAAATAATTTGGAGATTTCAAGCCTCAGTGTCCAGGACTTATAGAGTCTGCCAGAAGTTTACACACAAAGCAAGATGCCTGTAAGCGCAGATAACATTGTCAAGAAGGAGGACTTGGCTGAGTTGCCATATCTTGATGCTGTTCACATTCCACACATTCAAGAGGACGTAGAGTTGTTGATTGGTAAGTTACTTGAGCCCTGGGAAGTTGTAAATTGTCATGGAGATGGACTGTATGCCATTTGAACCCTACTAGGATGGGTTATAAATAGTTCCATTGGCAGTTGTCAAAGTAAATGTGACCCATGCTGGCAAAATGAGTCGGAATGCACACGGGTTAATTTTGAGCTACAGACAAAAAAAAAGTGGAAAATGTTGATTTTGGTCATATGTGACCCTGGACCACAAAACCAGTCTTAAGTCGCTGGGGTTTATTTGTAGCAATAGCCAAAAGTACATTGTATGGGTCAAAATTATAGATTTTTTTTTTATGCCAAAAATCATTAGAATATTAAGTAAAGATCATGTTCCATGAAGATTTTTTGTAAATTTCTTACTGTAAATGTATCAAAACTTAATTTTTGATTAGTAATATGCATTGCTAAGAACTTCGTTTGGACAACTTTAAAGGCGATTTTCTCAATATTTAGATTTTTTTGCACCCTCAGATTCCAGATTTTCAAATAGTTGTATCTCGGCCAAATATTGTCCTATCCTAACAAACCACACATCAATGGAAAGCGGAAAGCTCATTTATTCAGCTTTCAGGTGATGTATAAATCTCAATTTCGAAAAACTGACACTTAAGACTGGTTTTGTCGTCCAGGGTCACATATTTCAGGTGCTGAAATCTGCTTGCTTCTCGTGTTGCCGCTGACTGATGAATCGCGCACATAACAGCGTTTCCGCCAGCATGCGATCCCGATACATAGACATACTGTATACACAGAATTACAGTATTTAAGTAGGCTATTCATGCAAACATAATCTGTTATGTCTTAAGTGAACATTTGAGTAACTGTTGGGGAAAACATCTGATGTCTAACACTATATTAGATCCATGCAGTACAGTAGGTCTTATTATATAGGTCTTCTGTCTCAATGTTAATCTAACAACAAGATCGCTGCTCTTGATTGAACTGCTTTTGTAGTTTTAATAAGCAATTTATTTGTAATGAACACACTGAAGTGATTTTTTTATTTTATAATTTGGTTTTCTTAATTTAATATATTTGTTTAGATGTAAAATTTAAAAAAAGTATAGTTCTGGCAGGTCACGTTAGTCAAGCTCGCATCAGCTGACTCTCAGCTGATCCCCATCTACCTATAAGAATACGACACCTTTCTAAACATCCATATATACATTTGTTGGTTCTGTTCTGTTTACAGGGGGGGGGGGGGGGGGGGGTTATCGCTGCTCTCCCTGCTCTTATCTATGTTAGGCTGCATGGATGCGCAGGGAGTTCTTGCCCAGAACAGAACCATACCTCCAATCCAAACTGTATGCTAATTGTCAGTCATCTTTGACGATAGTGGTCCTGACAGAATTACTTTGCTGACTTTGTCGACTTTAAACAGGTGTAGCCAAGTCATTTTTCATCAGATTCCAACAAATAATATATCATTTTGAAAAACTAAAAAATTAACAAAAAAAAAAAAATTGCTCATTATTACTCATTTTGCCAGCACTGGTCACAAATGTTGTACTGTTACTGTGAACAGAACTGATGTAAAAAGATTGGAATTGCTATTGGAGAAGCAATATCAGCATGATTTCAATGAGAACATGTTTGAAGACAGAATAAATGTCTAGAGAAGATGCTAAATTCATGGAGATTATGAAAGAGTCTGTAAACCTCCAAGAAGGACACTACAGTTTTAAACTGCCATTCAAAAGTAAGGATGTTACTATGCCTAACAATCTCTTTATTGCCAAGCAGCGCCTCTTTGGAATAAGAAAAAAAAAATTAAAAGGAACAAGAAATTCCAGCAAGAATACAGACTTCATCAATAATATGGTTGAACAGGGCTATGCTAAAAAAGTGCCAAAGCAGCAGATTGAGCGACATGATGGTAAGGTTTGGTACATTCCGCATCATGGAGTGTACCATCCCTGTAAAGGCAAGTTGCAGGTTTGACTGTGGAGCAGAATTCAAGGGAACTTCTTTAAACAGTCAGTTATTGCTAGGCCTTAACCTCACTAGCTCATTGATTGGAGTTATTTTAAGGTTTAGGCAGGAACCAGTTGCCTTCATGACTGATGTTTGGGCAATGTTTTATCAAGTTAGAGTGACTGATGAGGATAAAGACTTCCTTGGTTTCCTGTGGCAGCCTGATGATGACATAACACGAGACATCATTGAACTTCGAATGACTGTTCATTTATTTGGAGCAGTTTCATCACCCAGCTGTGCATGCTTTGCTCCAAGGAAGACTGCAGAAGATAATCAACACAGTATTGATTTAGAGGTAATTTAACACTGTCTACAAGAATTTCTATATGGATGATTGTCTGAAGAGCCTACCATCAGAGGAGGAAGCAATCCAGATGGCCAAAGATCTGGCTGCTCTCTGTCACAAAGGTGGTTTTCATCTGACACAATGGGTCAGCAACAGCCGGGAGGTTTTGCAATCCATTCCAGCGCAAGACCGATCCAAAAATATCATTGAGCTTAATTTGGACCGGGATTACCTGCCGGTAGAAAGGGCTCTAGGACTCCAATGGTGCGTGCAGACAGACATATTCAACTTCAAGACAAAGAGCGAATGCACAATAGACTTGGGATTTTGTCAGTGATCAGCTCAATCTATGATCCTTTGGGACACCTGGCCCCACTGATACTTCCAGTCAGGCTTATTCTACAGGAGTTATGCAGGACAAATTATAGCTGGGATGATGAGATTCCACCAGTTCAAGACCAACAGTGGATCAAATGGGTTACCAATCTGGATCATCTGAGTGCCTTTGCAGTTGATAGATGTTTGAAGCCACATAGCTTTGGACAACCTGTTCAAAGTCAACTACAGCATTTTTGAGATGCCAGTGAAAAGGGCTATGGCTCTGTGACTTATCTTAGATTACAGAATAGTCATAACACCACTCATGTCTCCTTTCTTCTTGGTAATTCTAGAGTGACACCTCTTAAACCAGTCACCATTCCTCGACTAGAAATAACTGCCACTGTTCTAGCTGTTCACATTGATAAAATGCTTAAGTTTTTCTTTCATGTTTTTGGACTGATAGCACAACTTCAGATGACCTCTAGGCAGCAGAAAAAGCCATCATCCAATTCTGTCAACGAGAGATATTCAGCGTGGAAATTGCTTCATTAGAATCTGGGAAATATAAATAGTACTGTCCCTTCTGATTTTACAAGCTATACCCCATCTTGAAGATGGACTGTTGAGAGTTGGTGGTCAGCTATGCAAGATCGCAATGCCGGAACATGTAAAGCATCCTGTAATTCTCTCCAAATATCAGCATATTTCCAAGCTTATCCTTAAGCACATCCATAAATAGATTGGTCATGGTGGAAGGAATCATATTCTTTCTACATTAAGAAGAAAGTACTGGACCACCCACGACAATGCAGCTGCCAGGAGAATCCTTTCGAGTTGCGTCTTTTGCAGGCGACAGAAAGTAAAATTAGGTGAGCAACTGATGGCTGACTTGCCTGAAGAAAGGTTAATGGTAGATCTACCTCCATTTACCAATGTAGGAGTGGATTACTTCGGTCCAATTGAAGTAAAAAGAGGCTGCTCTCTCGTGAAACATTGTGGTGTCATTTTTTACATGCATGCCCAGTAGAGCAGTCCATTTGGAGGTTGCTTATTCTCTAGACACTGACTTTTGCATTAATGCACTGTACAGGTTCATATGTAGAAGAGGACAAGTGTCACATTTAAGATCTGACAATGGAACAAATTTTATTTGGCGCAGAAGGAGAATTGAGAAAGACCCTTGCAGACTTGAATCAAAACATGATGCAGAAAACCTTGGCACACAAAGGCATCAAGTGGAGTTTTAATCCAACCACGGTTTCACACGATGGAGGTACATGGGAACGCATCATAAGAATGGCAAGAAAAGTATTGTCTTCAGTTCTATCTCTAAAAATCAAGTTAAGAATCTTGGTGTGATTCTGGAGATAGACCTTAGTTTCAGTAGTCATGTCAAAGCAGTAACTAAATCAGCATACTATCATCTCAAAAACATTGCTAGAATTAGATGTTTTGTTTTACAGTCAAGACTTGGAGAAACTTGTTCATGCCTTCATCAGCAACAGGGTGGACTATTGTAATGGACCGACCTTCACCAAGCTTCCCAAGAAGACCATTATGCTGGGTACACACTAAAAGATTTTTTTTTTTTTTTTTTAATCTTATAAGATCTTCAAAATGTGAAAGACCACAAACATGAGGAAAAAATCCAAGATTTAACTGTTTTGCTCCTATAGTGTGTGGTGTCCTTGGAGTTCCCCCAACACATCAGGATTTCTGATCATAAATATTAAACATGTTAGGATCAAGAAATACCAAGGGTTCACTCAAAACAAGGGCAGTCTGCTTTTAGCTATTATGCTACCCGCGGTTGGAATCAGCTTCCAGAAGAGATCAGATGTGCTAAATCACTAGCCATATTTAAATCTAGACTCAAAACACATCTGTTAGGCTGTGCATTTACTGAATGAGCACTGTGCTACATCCGAATGATTGCACTATATTTTATGTATCCTCATTTTTTTTTTATTTGTCAGATGTTTTAATTCATTTTAAATAATTTAATCATTTTAGAATTTTTATTCTTTGCTTTTATTGTTGTGATTATTTGTATGATAATTTTAATCCTTTTTTATGTAAAGCACTTTGAATTACCATTGTGTATGAAATGTGCTATATAAATAAACTTGCCTTGCCTTGAAAATTAACCCCATACTGCCTTATTTGCAAAAAAAAATAAAATAACAAGAAAACAAGCATTTTACCTTTGTTTTTATGAGCAAACACAGCTATCAGTATTCCAGCAATCACGCAGAGCACAATAAAAACTGAAATCACGATGACTGATGTCCTCCAAGAATTAAACATATTACCTGTAACACAAAACAGCAATTAAGCTCATTGTGTAAATCAAATTATTTTGATGAGATGATTAAAAATATATAATGTTCAGTTCTGAATAGACAGTAAAATGTTTTAGCTTAACTTAGTAGACTAAGCTGATAATCATTAAATCCTTTTACTGCATCAAATATACCATGAGAACATGACAAACAATTACAGTAATAAGTGTCAGTAGTTACTTGTGGTGATTATCAGTGTCTCCAGCATGTGATGCTTCAGTTTGAATCTGCAGTGAATCTTGCTGTCTCTCTCATATACAGTTACGGTGTGTTTCACACTGAATCCGTCTGTGTTTCTGTGTTTCTCTGTTGTTTCTGAACTCAAACTGACTCCTTCACTGTTCAGCCACTCAAGATCAGGTTCAGGGTTCCAACCTTCAGATTCACACTGTAGATGAAGCCCTCCTGAATGATCAAACCCATCTACAGTGATCACCGGAGGACGCCCAACAGCTACAGATAAACAAGAAGTATGTTCTGTTGTTGTTCTGACTTTAAGTTAGTTAGAGCATGTTAAGGCTGGAATACACCACACAACTTTTGCCCTGATTTACAATCCGAACAAACTGACGCTAGTTGCTGACAGTCAGAGCCAGTCTGCAGATTAGAGTTGACAGATTTCATAGAAAATCTAAATTCAGACTTTGATTCCATCCAGTCAGAGGATATCAAATATGTTTGATATTTTTATCCATTTTTAGAACTCATATTGTTTTCATTTGTCACGTCTCCTAGCAACAAGGTGCATGTTTCTGCGTGAGTTTGTTGTGATCCTCAGTCATTCCGTGTATGATGGCCAGCTTTCTTTTGTGACTAATTACAAAGTCGGTAAGTGTATGACGCCTAGTGTTTTAAAATCTGATTCAGATTTTAAGTTGTGTAGTGTATTCCAGACTTTAGTTTTGAATGGTTTTCTCACCTTCAACACTGACATTAAGAGTGGTGTCATCAGACCAGGATTTGGACTGAATAAAACACTTATAAAGTCCTTCATCAGAGACTCGGACTGATGAGAGTTTGAGTGATGCGTTTCCTCTCTGTAGTTCTTGATGGATCAGTTCTGTTCTCCCTCTGTAGGACTGAATCTGATCTGTGTTTCTGTCTACATGATCCTCATAGAGATGAACTAGTTGTGAGTCTCTCAGATCAAGTCTAAACCACTCCACTCTCATGTCCACAACACTGATGCTGGGTTTGAGTGAACAGGGCAGAATCACATCTTCACCAGCTACAGCAAGCACAGGACCTGCAGCTCCCATGACTTCATACTGCTCTGTAAAAGAGAAAGAAAGGTCTAATTAAAAGTGAACCTCTGTCAGTTGAACTGTCACCCTCCAGCAGGTTAAGGGTCCTTCTCCACACAGCTCTGCATCCGAACATGTCTGCTTAAAAACACTGCTTGTGTGCATTTTTCTCTGTTTTATTAAATATTATTAAATGGCTGTTTGCAAATTCTAAGTTTATTCTAATTAGTCAATACTTCTGAACAATGACAGTTGTCTGTTGCAATGTTAAATAACTGACCATTCATCCAGGAAACCTACAGTTTCTGTTCTGTGGTTTCTACAAGCAAGGTAATAAAATAATTTCTCAATTTCACTGCATTTGCCAAGTAGCCATGTAATAAATGGCATAATGTGACATTATGTAATGTAATATTACAGTGAGCCAGTCATTATCACATAAACTATAAACGAAACTATAATTAGGCCTATAAATATAGTTCAGTTGGACGATGAATAGACATGAACACACACTTCAGCTCTTTATATGGGTGTGAATAATTACCTGATCTTGAATCTGTAATTCCACTAATAATCAGCAAAGTCAAACAAATGAGTCTCATCTCTAAACGACACAGATGCTAAAATGAAAGAAAAAAAAAGTATAATAAACAGTCATCTTGTGTGTTAACATGCATGTGTTGGCTCTGAATACTTGCACATTTACACTTATGGGATAAATACAACAATTTACATACAGTCAGGTCTAGAATCAGTTGGTTAAATTAGTCCAGACAAAGCAGGACCAACTGCACAACGTGTATCTACATGTAGTATTATTTGACTTTATCCTTTTTTAAAAAGAAAAAAAAAAGTGTTTATATAGTTTAGTATCACTTAAAGACCTGCCTAACAGGTTAAACGCATCTGATCTCAAGTCACACTCGTGACAGACACACAGTTGTTCAGGTAAATGTGTTTCTCGACTTACCTTCAACTGAACATTGATGTCTTCACAAGAGTCTCTGAATAAATTATTGATATGATTAAATGGGTATTAACTAAAAGTTGATACGACAGTACATAAAGATCAAAAAGAGATTATTCCTGTCTCAGTTTTACTTTCATTTATAACTAAACGATCCACCTGAAGACACGCCCTCCACAACACTATCTGATCATAATCCAGCTGCTGCAATCATTCTCTGTTTACAGAGGTGTGTCTTATTCTGGCTTTGATTGCAGGACCTGTAGCCTATAACTGTGACTTTGTTTAGCAACTATTTAAAGGACACTAATAGATTTCTCCTCTCTCTGTCTTAAATTGCTTTGTGGCCTACAATTTGTGGATCCACACAATTCAGACTTATAACAGTCAGTTTTTCATTCAAAGCAGATAAAGTCATTTGGAAATGATATTTACTGCTGAAACTTGGCATTAATTTTATAAACCACAGTGGGGGGAAAGCTTTCCCATCTATTAGTTTCATATTGTGACGAGGCGTGATGGAAAACTGGTCACAAGAAATGATGGCAGGGCCACAATAGCAGTTCGGTGCAAAGGTGGTTTTATTGACAGTGTCCATACTGAATCACAGTCTATTTACAGTCCACCAAAGTGCACAAAATATGTACAAGTGATATCCGTAAAAATAGACAAAAATAGGGAAAAAGGAAGGAATATTTACAAAAAATATTGCTGTTAAACCCTTCCACAAAAAGGTATTACACACAATGCACTTGCAAAGTTTGCTTCCAACAAACAACCCACCCCGAACAGATACCCAGGTTTGGCTTTTAAACCGGATGCCCCACCCACATGGACTCTATTATGTATTCCCAAGGGTGAGCATTAACACGATGCACTTACATAAACAACAATATACATATCAATCATATAATCTTCAGTATTATAACAAATATACATAATCATAAATATTCATCACATTATACAATATGTGTTTTATTCATTGTCATGTGTTATCTTGGGTATTCCCAACTCTCCCCCAAAACAAGCAACATTTAGGACGGTCCAGTTACCGGAGCGATCGCGCAGGCGCAATCTGAGAATTCCTAGCGGTTAAGGCTAGAAGGGATACAAAGCGCACATCAATACAGTGTAATTTTTGTCACACTGTACAACAATAATTACTACTTTTTCATTCTTGTAAGGGGTAGGGTTTAGGGTTGGGGTAGGTGGAGACATTAATAAAACACAATCTAATAGGTAAAAGATTAATAGTTCATTTCCGGTCGGAGCTGTATTCCTTCTAGCCACAACCATATGTTTATGTAGATGCCTCATTAGCGACTGTTTCTATGGGACGCTATACATAAGCCGTCCGCCATATTGTAGAACTTGACGTCATTCACCATAGTTATCAAAGCCACTAGAAGGCAAGCCTGCAACCATTAGCCGAAAAAGCGTAACGGCTAAAGCTAACGCTTCTGGTCTGCCAGTACGTGGGAAAGGAGACCAGAGGCCATTTTCTTTGAATGGATATCAATGGAGGAGAGGTTTCACTATGCTGAATAAACAGCTTTTTAGAGGAAACGGCTTATCTTTTAATGAATCGACAGCTGGTCTGCTAGTCTTCAACATGTTTTACACTAAACAATACTTTTGGATTCAACTATTTTTAGAGTTTACCAAGAAAAAAATGCAGTTTTATAAGAGAAGTTATTGACTTTTTGCGACAGGTGGGATTCAGCTTATGGCACTTCTCATTCATTCCAATGGTATCCGTAAACGGCGATTGAGCGTCGTACAACTCTGTCTGAAATTCTATGACGTCAAGGCTGTAATGTGATTGGTTATTAAGGGACACGTGATCCAAGTTAGCCGTTACACTTTCTCCAATAGTAAGTAATACAGACCCTCTCATCCCCCTATATTAAGAAAATCTCTGATAGTTATCACCATAATATGTATAAAAAGATGGACGTAGTGTCCGTGACGTCACCCGTAGGATTCTGAAGAGCGTTTTTGAGGCCTAAAGTGGGCGGAGCCAGCCATCACCATCTTAGCAGCGCGTCACTCCCGGATAATCAAAAATGGGCAAAGAGGCGGGAAGTGAGTGGAGCTGGTTGCTGAAACCACTCCCACCTAGCACGACAAGTGGGCAATCCGCCTGCCACTCAAGTGGCCACGCCCGTAATTATGCAGAACTTTAAGGCTTAATATAATTTAAACCGATGAGTTATAAAAAATTCACCTCCCTCACAGTTGTCATGAAGGGCAAAATTAGCTATATAGATCAAAATCATTTTTTGCACCAGGCTGTAAACATGTTTTTTTTCTGCTGTAAAGTTGGGCATTTTAACATGGGAAGTCTATGGGAATGACTCCCTTTTGGAGCCCGCCTCTAGCGGCCAGTCGATGAATTGCAGTTTTAGTCAATTCCGCGTTGGCTTCACGAGAGAGAGCGGGAGGTTGCAGCTTGGAAAAAGAGTAACCCTAACCCTAACCCACTGAATATTCGAAAGGTGCCACAATCCTGCACAGCGGATGGTCTGCGAACCCAACGGCTCTGTGCGAACCTACAGTATGGTGAATGATGACTGTTCCAAGATGGCGGCCGCATCTACGTGCCTGGAGCGGTTGAATAGGGCGTCTTCTGTTGTTCTGAAATAAAGTGTAAAAAAGAAGTTACAGTTAGAGACGGATGCAGCGAGTGTCCAGCAGGAGGCGCTATAGCTGCTCAAACTCTCACTGATGACGCTTTCACTTCCGCTTCTGGAGTAACGGTGTCATGAGAAATCGAGTCCCCCCTCGAAATCGGGTCCGCTTAGGACCCCGAGTGATCCCATTGCCTAAATAAATACATAAAGATATTAATGTAAAAATGTATGGCTTACTATATAGTGCATAATAGAACAAAATAGTGCATAATGAAACAAATTAAACGTAATTTCTTACACTTGATTAACTGCTAATTAATAAATAAAAGTAATAATATCCTATTAAGTGAAAAAATGAAAATCATTAGTTTTATTTATAAAATAAAACATTTGACATTTAACACTAAATAATTGTAAAAAAAAAAAAAAATTGTGAACGTAGGATAAGTGCAAATTCCTGTATAAAATAAGCTATGCAGCTAATCAGGTATCTGTATGCTATGCTAGTACATAAGCTAACGAATACAGACATTATCATTATAACGTAGTTTAAACAGCATTTATCATTATATGATTTTGTAGGAATTGTATTCAGGCACTAAAGAGAGTACCTATTAAAAGTAATTTGAGCCAATGGGATCGCTTGGGGTCCTAAGCGGACCCGATTTTGAGGGGGACTCGATTTCTCATGACAATGGAACACAATAGAGAATGAGAATGTGGCGTAACGCCGCGTTGAGTTCTGGGAAACTGTTCTGTTTATCCGCCATACTTGCAGGATAGCACTGCCTTTCCACTATTGAGTTTAGGGCAGTATTTGATTTTTTTGTCGTGATTGTGAAAAATATCGCTGTTGTATGTCATTCATGCTGCATCAAGAATTGCAATAGTAACTCAGATCATCGTTCTGAGAGAAAACTGGATAATGCAGTATGTTTTTTCGCCTTTTTTTTTTTTTTTTTTACAATTTTACAATCTCTGAATATTATATTACATTTTTATAGGAGTATTCAATTATACTCATTTATATCTTCTAGAATACTCCTTGAAGTTTAATTCAGGTCATCCAGAACCTGCTACATTTTGTTTTCCTTCATTTGACAAAACAATGGTCTACGTGATATATTTTTCCTTCGTTTAACATATAGAGTGGGGCAAAAAAAAAAAAAAAAAGTATCTAGTCAGCCACCAATTGTGCAAGTTCTCCCACTTAAAAAGATGAGAGAGGCCTGTAATTTTCATCATAGGTATACCTCAACTATGAGAGACAAAATGAGAAAAAAAAAAAAAAAAATCCAGAAAATCACATTGTAGGATTTTTAAAGAATTTATTTGCAAATTATGGTGGAAAATAAGTATTTGGTCAATAACAAAATTTCATCTCAATACTTTGTTATATACCCTTTTTTGGCAATGACAGAGGTCAAACGTTTTCTGTAAGTCTTCACAAGGTTTTCACACACTGTTGCTGGTATTTTGGCCCATTCCTCCATGCAGATCTCCTCTAGAGCAGTAATGTTTTGGGGCTGTCGCTGGGCAACACAGACTTTCAACTCCCTCCAAAGATTTTCGATGGGCTTGAGATCTGGAGACTGGCTAGGCCACTCCAGGACCTTGAAATGCTTCTTACGGAGCCACTCCTTCGTTGCCCGGGCGGTGTGTTTGGGATCATTGTCATGCTGAAAGACCCAGCCACGTTTTATCTTCAATGCCCTTGCTGATGGAAGGAGGTTTTCACTCAAAATCTCACGATACATGGCCCCATTCATTCTTTCGTTTACACGGATCAGTCGTCCTGGTCCCTTTGCAGAAAAACAGCCCCAAAGCATGATGTTTCCACCCCCATGCTTCACAGTAGGTATGGTGTTCTTTGGATGCAACTCAGCATTCTTTCTCCTCCAAACATGACAAGTTGAGTTTTTTACCAAAAAGTTCTATTTTGGTTTCATCATTCTCCCAATCCTCTTCTGGATCATCCAAATGCTCTCTAGCAAACTTCAGTCGGGCCCGGACATGTACTGGCTTAAGCAGGGGGACACGTCTGGCACTGCAGGATTTGAGTCCCTGGCGGCGCAGTGTGTTACTGATGGTAGCCTTTGTTACTTTGGTCCCAGCTCTCTGCAGGTCATTCACTAGGTCCCCCCGTGTGGTTCTGGGATTTTTGCTCACAGTTCTTGTGATCATTTTGACCCCACGGGGTGAGATCTTGCCTGGAGCCCCAGATCGAGGGAGATTATCAGTGGTCTTGTATGTCTTCCATTTTCTAATAATTGCTCCCACAGTTGATTTCTTCACACCAAGCTGCTTACCTATTGCAGATTCAGTCTTCCCAGCCTGGTGCAGGTCTACAATTTTGTTTCTGGTGTCCTTTGACAGCTCTTTGGTCTTGGCCATGGTGGAGTTTGGAGTTGGACTGTTTGAGGTTGTGGACAGGTGTTTTTTATACTGATAACGAGTTCAAACAGATGCCATTAATACAGGTAACGAGTGGAGGACAGAGGAGCCTCTTAAAGAAGAAGTTACAGGTCTGTGAGAGCCAGAAATCTTGCTTGTTTGTAGGTGACCAAATACTTATTTTACCGAGGAATTTACCAATTAATTCTTTAAAAATCCTACAATGTGATTTTCTGGATTTTTTTTTCTTCTCATTTTGTCTCTCATAGTTGAGGTATACCTATGATGAAAATTACAGGCCTCTCTCATCTTTTTAAGTGGGAGAACTTGCACAATTGGTGGCTGACCAAATACTTTTTTGCCCCACTGTAAAAGGTACATCTTGTTATGTTAATGATGTTAATCATCTGTAACCTTTATCATTTATACTTATGATAATTGATTTTTAATAAACTACACTTTTACAGAAAGACTTTGTCTGCCTGGATCTCTTCTCAGTGCATCAATACACAAACACACAAGGAAGAGCTCCTTAAAAAACACAACAAACTCCTCGTGTGTTTTTTTTTTTTTTTTTTTTTTATGATTTATTTCTTAATTTTAAACATTTCACAAACAAGAAATCACATGAAAGGGTCACAAAACAGATACCAAAACCAAACAGGAGGGAAAATAAACAAATACATATACATACATACACACACACACACACACACACATAAATAAATTAAAATAAATTTAAAAAAAAAATTAAAAAAATAATAATAATAAAAAGAAATATAAAATAAAATAAAATAAATACATACAGGAGGGGATATCTTTTACAATGAGAATGAGATGTATATAAATGTACACTTGCAAGCGCACATAAAAGAGAGCGATAGACAAATATATCTACACATATAAATAAATAAACACACATATACACACATCCCAAATCAGATCACAAAGGTTACAGAGGGTTACACTCTAATCAACCAGTAAGTATGTATATTATCAAGGGAAGGGTTAATCAGACCGATTCCAGCTGGAGGGTTTTAACATGTGCAAGAAAAGGCTCCCAAGTTTTACTAAAATTACTGTTAGGCTCCCGCAAAGAGTGTCTAATCTTCTCTAGTTTTATGAAATACAGGGCATCTTTCAACCAACGTGTGTGAGATGGTGGCTGAGGGCTCTTCCAGTTTAATAAGACTACACGTCTAGCAAGCAGTGTAAGAAGAGCAACAAAGTTAGAAAAGTGAGTGGGCAATGGGTAGCCACCAGGCCACACCCCAAAGAGACCTATGATAGGTGATGGTGGTATGTTTACAGATGTAATGGCTGAGAGAGAATTAAATACTGACCCCCAAAACAAAGAAAGAGCTGGACAGGTCCAGAACATGTGGATTAATGTGGCTGGACCTAAGTGACACCTGTCGCATTCTGGGTTAATGGTTGGATCGATCCGTGCCAGCTTACACTTTGACCAGTGAATCCTATGTACCACCTTACACTGAATAAGGCAGTGGCGTGCACAGATAGACGAGGAATGGACCCTGTCCAACACTTCCTCCCATGTTTCCTGGTCTATTTCCATATTGAGGTCTGAAGACCAACTCGTACGCAAACTGTCGGTGGGGAAAGACTGTAAAGCGGCAAAAGTATTGATTAACTTAGAAATTAAGCCTTTAGAACGGACGTCAAAACTTAGGATGGTATCAATTGCAGACAGAGGCGGGTCATTGGGAAAATTTGCAAAGTTTTTACGAGCAAAGTCGCGTATTTGTAAGAATCTAAAAAAGTGGCTTCTCGGAATGTTATACATAACATTTAGCTGTTCAAATGAGGCAAATGTGCCTTCGATGTAAAGATCAGCTACAGAGTGGACACCTTGATTCTTCCAATAAGCGTAAGCACCATGCACAGTAGAAGGGAGAAACAACGGATTAAAATGTATCGGGGAAGACAGAGGCATAACTTGAAAGCCAAAATTACGTAGAAATTGAATCCAAATTTTGAGACTATTTTTCACTATTATGTTATCCGAATATTTCAAAAGAGAGCGAGTGATTGGAAAACATAAAAGAGCGTTCAATGAGGAGGATTTACAAGAAGTATTCTCAATGTTTAACCATGCTGGGGGGCTGTCCAAATTGTTTGAATTAATCCAGTGTAGCATGGACCGCATGTTCGCAGCCCAATAATAAAACAGAAAGTTAGGAAGGGCAAGACCTCCCAGATTCCTTGGTTTCTGCAGAATACTTTTTCGAATCTTTGGAGTCTTAAACTCCTCATGTGTTTGCGCACACTTGGTGAATAAAGCTCATTCTGATTCTGATTCTGATGTCCATGAATCAGTTCAGTCACAGTTTTGGATTTTCCTTCATTTTCATTAATAATCATTTACTGCTCGTGACTAGAAGCTTCAATAAGGACCAGACTATATTAATTTCATACATTTAAAAATTATGCAGTGTTTTATTTTACATTTGATTATTCAATTCCTGTATTATTTCTTGGATTCAACTTTTAACCCATATGGCATTTGTATTTTTTGTTTCTTTGTTTTTTGTGTGTGGCCAAAATGTATTTTAAATATATGCTAAATATATGTTGTAAACAGTGAAGCTCAATGAAATATATTTTTGAAATGGTAAATATATTTAGTTTCAACCTTCATATACCAAATATATATTTCTCAATGTATTTCAACGGCAAGAAAATGGAATTCATGGAATGAAATATAGAGGTCAAAATATATTGTTTAAATGCTTTTAAAATATATATTTATATATTTAAAATATATTTTCAAAAGTAAATATATTTTCTACTAATAAAATATATTAAATATAAATATATTTTCTAGAAATATATTTTGGCCATTTTTTGTAAATTTTTTAATGTATAAATAAAGTATATTTTTTAAAAAATATACAGAAGATGCCAAAAATATATTAGTAGAAAATATATTTATATAAATATATTTTAAAACATATTTTAGCAAATATATTTCTTGGCCATTTTTTTTTTGTATATTTTTACAATATATTTAAATAATACATATTTTAAATATATGAATTTATTTTCAGAATACACAGTGAAAAAAACTCTTTTATATATATATATATATATATATATATATATATATATATATATATATATATATATATATATATATATATATATATATATATATATTTGTTTTGTTTTTTTCCCCAGTCATTTTAAATTGTATGCAAAACTCTGTCAAATTAAGAACTCGGCTGTTATTTCAAGTATTATATCATTATCAAAGCATTACAGTAATTCTCAGTAATTCTTTATACAGATAAATACTGTATTATTCATAGAGTATTTTCCTGCTTTTTTGTTTGTTTGTTTGTTTGTTTGTTTTTTATTACATAAAAATTTATGTAAAATTTCCAAAAATAATGGCGATAATAATTTAGGAAATCACCACCAGATGGTGCAAATGTCACCATTACTCACACAAAAACTGTAAAATTTAAGTAAAATATCCTAATTTAAGAACAAAATTTTTATTTAAACTTTAACAAACATTATTATTTTACAGGTATTTTGTGAATTATTATGATCAAACAGAACATGCAGCAAGAGAACATTAAACAGTAAGAGATCTGAAGTGAAGCAGCTGATGCTGTTTGTGGAGTTGTTGAACTCTGCTCCTCTGCTGAGATCTACAGTAGAGAGATCTGTCAGTGTTTCTTGTTCTGTTGGGATTTGTTGGGTTTCTGTCGTCTGAGTTTGTGCTGAAGAGTAGAGTCTGTGCTTCAGTCTACGATGAACCAGAAAGAAGTGATGTTATTCTGCATGTTGATTTGTAGTCACTAACCAGTGATGTTTATATTCATCAGCTCATGCATGTGTTATTGTGTTTTACAAAGTATTTCGGGGGGGGGGGGGACGACGACGACTGTAAAATAAGTGTTTTCCGTTAAAGTGTTTTTTTGTTTGTTTGTTTTTTTTTTTTATTTATTCAAATTTTTGCACTTTATTTAAATTAGGATATTTAACCTTAATTCTATTGTCATAGCCTTGCCCATTTTTTGACCATTATAGTTAAAATTAAGGTATTTAATTGTAATAATTCAAGAAATACCTGTTTTGTTTAGACATTTAATGGAAATTTCTGTGAATTTTATTTTATTTATTTATTTTATTTATTTATTTTTATTTTTATTTATTTTTTGCGATGTATTTAAATTATGATTTTTTACTTTAATTTTATGGTTTTTGTTTGGTGGCTGTTGCTGCCAGTCATTTAACCATTTTCAACAAATATGTTATTATAAAATATATGTACATAAATATATATTTTGACCATTTTTATACATATTTTGAAATATATGTAAAACTATGTTTGAATTTTTTTTTTTTTTTTTTTTTTTTTTTTTCAGGTGAACATTTGCGGGACAATCTGGCTACCACTGCTTCTGCTCCAAACATTCGTGTGCCTGCTCTCCATGAACACCACTACCTGTAAAACATTTAAACAGAGTAAAACTTGAAACTTTGAAGCCTCTGAAACTTGAGTTTCATTGACTGATGCTGTATGAACAGAAACCAGCAGGACAAACTTGACCAAAATCACATCGTCAATGTCTTTTGGTCTTTCTCTAGATGTTCTCACTGGCTCTGAGCTCACTGATGATGAAGAGACCACAGCAGCATCTGGTCCTGATGAGGCAGATGAGGGCAGGTGGAGTGATGGAGCGTCTCATTCATGGCTCTGGACCATTTCCAGGAGGCTGCTGTGGATTCTCCATCCTCACTGCACACACCAGTCTGCAGACATTTCAGATCATACAAAGATGCACAAACACAATACAAAAGCAATCATTTTAATAGCGCAATGTCATTTGATCTCTGTATTAGAAGTAACAAAATGATCTTACTTTATATTTTTGTTTCAGGTTTTCCCCCTTTTTTTCTCACAAACGCTGCCATCACCTTTCCTTGCAGGTCCTGCTCCCCCACAGAAGATCTGCAGTAAATACACACGAATCAAGAATCAGAAAAGTGCTGTAATATCTCTGTTTTAAATTACAATAATTAAAATAAACTACAACTTAAGATTTAAAAGATGTTTAATTCATTTCAGTAGGATACTCTCTGAGAGCCTTTGATGGCAGCATTCCTTCATCAGTCACTCTTCACCGGATAAACACTCGTGTGTCTCATCTGTTCCTGTAACATCAGACAAGATTCAGTCTCCTCTGTGATTTATCTGATCAATACTGCATTTACATGTTGAGGTACTTTACTTTACTGTAGCTGCTGATGTGTTAACTCACTTTTTATCCAACACAAATGTTCCTCAGTTTATCAACAGACTAATAGACAAATAAAAGAGATAACTTATGTTTAGTAACTTCATGTAGATGTGTTTATATTTATGAGTACTTACATTCATGTAAAGCAGTGTTGACAACAGTGAATTCTACATAACACACATACATCTCTCACTCAGATGTCTGTAATGTTGTGATGTGTTCATATGCAATTCTTTTACAACATTTTCCTGTCTCATATTAAATAGACACTTAGTAATTGTCTTTCAGATCTATATGGTTTCTGTAAATCCACTCTGGTGAAGTTTGTGTGCTATGGGAGCTCCCCTGTTCGCTTACATAATAAAACATGTTTTTACTGCAAAATCACAAATAAACTGTACTGTTTAGCTTTTACACATTAAGCAATTCAACAGTTTGCTGCTTAAAAGTAACGTGACTGTCGTTAAAAAAATAAATAAATAAATCTGCTGAAAGACAAAAATAAAGTTGGGTTGCTTGGACTCAGACTCTGTTTTGTAAGCAGAGGTCACACATTGACTAATCAGTTGTTCCAGAAGGTGGCAGCACTGTCCCATCAAAACAGCAGCGACTGCAACAACTGCTACTTTTCAGTCCACTAGCAACTTTTTCTTCCATAAGCACCTAGCAACAAATTTAGCTATTTTTATCATTTATTTGGTAACTTTTAGCAACTTTTGATAAGTGACTCAAATGATAAAAAGGAACATTTTCCATTTAAATTACACAAAAAGAGAAAACCAAAGATGCCCAGTAGTGCACACATCATGTGAATTAAGTTAGCTGCTATTTGCAATTGTTTTAATTTAATAATAATAATAATTTACTAATTGTTTATTTTATGATGCACTTTGTTAGTAGCTTGTACTTGTAATTGTTGATCACTTTGGTACACTGCAAGAAAAATATCTAGAAAAATGGAAAAGGTACTTTTCCAGAACATTATCCGTTATCTGTTGTAACCCTGTAATCCAAAAACACAAAATATAATGCGTAATTAAATATTCAGTTAAAAAAAATAATTACGGAAAATCCCATATTAACATTTTAGATTGTGCCCTATTTTACAGACTTTTTTTTAGAGTGTAGCACACCAACTAACTACTAATGCACTGCTTAAAACTATAACTGTTCAGAATGTGTAGATATATATATATATATATATATATATATATATATATATATAGTTTTTTTTTTGTTGTTTTTTCTTTTTGCTGAGATTTGATGCAGTGACTCAATTTTGTGATCACGTAATGACGTCATCATGATGTCACAATGTCATTTAGCAACAAATCGACCTTCCTTTAGCAACTTTCTCTGAAAATTAGTTGGCAACACTGATCGTCATGACAAATGTGCAACATTAGTATAAAAGAGTACAAAGACATTTTTATTGGTTATAACTTCCAGGGAAAAATACTGGAGATGCTGGACAAAGAAGAATCTTTCTAGAGTCGACCGCCTGCGGTCGTGCATGTTATCAAATGGAGTATACAGTACTTTGAAAGGCTGTGTGTTCGACTGTATGTGTAAGTGTACATGTGCATAAACTATGTAGGCCTATATTTTGGGCTTAAGACTGCTGACTCTTTGCCCCGCTGTAATGACCCAGCATTGACTTTGCAGGCAGCATTTGTGCACAAAGACACCTAATGAAACTAATTTCAGACAAACTAAATTGAAACAAAAAAATTGATGCAGTTTCGAACAAATTGACTGAATAACAATCACTTAAATATATATATATATATATATATATATATATATATATATATATATATTTTTTTTTTTTTTTTTTTTTTTTTTTTTTTTCCTAATTTCACTGAATATTTTTATTACATTACCATGTTTATTAAACGTGCACATTAACTTTCATTAAAAAGGCTTATTTCTTTAGGCTCGTTTTGTAATTGTAATTTAAGCTGTAGACAAGTGCAAACTGGTGCTTAAGTCAGAAGTCAGAAAGAGCTTTATTGCCAGTATGTTTGCACATACAAGGTATTTGGGTAACACTTTACAATAAGGTTCATTAGTTAACATGAACTAAGAATGAACAATACTTCTACAGCGTTTATTAATCTTAGTTCATGTTAATTTCAACATTTACTGATGCATTATTAAAATCACAAGTTGTGCTTGTTAACATTAGTTAATGTACTGTGAATTAACATGAACTGACAGTGAACAACTGTGTTTTCATTAACTAACATTAACAAAGATTAATAACTAGTATAATACATGTATCATTCATTGTTTGTTCATGACAGTTTAATACACTGTAAAAAATGCTATTTTTCTTGAAACTACACTCTAAAAAATGCTGGGTTGTTTTAACCCAACTTTGGGTCAAATATGGACTAACCCAGCTGTTGGGTTAAATTTTTACATTAAATTTTTAACCCAAAAGCTGGGTTAGTCCATATTTGACCCAAAATTGGGTTAAAACAACCCAGCATTTTTAGAGTGTACATAAAAACCCTTGTCAGACCAACAAAATTACACCAAATGTTGTCCCAACTAGTCAAACACAGCTGTCTGATTTCATATAGTTGAAATGTTAAGGCTTTGTGAGTTCCCAGCATGCATTGCAGCATGAATAAATTATGCAGTTACTGTTATAGGATTGTTTTTTGCTGTTTGTTGACTTAATTAAAACTTTTTTGTTGTTGTTTTGTCATTATTCTTAGTTATTTTTTGTACTGTGATGTAAAGAGCTAATATTTTTAACATACTTCAGAAACCGTTCTTGAGGTTTGTGTGTTTCGAGGCCTAGAGTATGTTCAACCACTTATATCCATTTCCTGGAAATCGTAGTCTTGTAAGTTGTTTTATAAGCAACAACAACATTATCTGCACATTAGACTAAGATATCCATTAAGGTTTGTCTTTCATAAATAAACATAAAATTGATAATATGGAGACTATTTAAAAATGCCTTTTTTTCTTCCAGGAAACAGAAAAAAGTTAATTACCTCAACGGTATTAATTGTTGTTTTAGTTGTTGTAACAAGAATTTTTCTATTAGAAAAATAAGACAATCAGCATTACATGAACAAACTAATTTACACTGGCTGAACAAAGTATCTTTACTGAGAAGAGTTAAAATACTATTGTTGAGAGAACTCAAAAGTCTGACTACATCAAGTTGCCTTATTTTTTTTATGTTTTCTCAACTATTTATTTTTTACAGTGTACATTAACTATCATTAACTAAAGGAACCTTATTGTAAAGTGTTACCAGAATTTGTTTTAGTTTCACAAGTGAATGCGAATGATCTTCAAATACTGCTTTTATTTCTCATAAAACACAACTTTAAGCAAATGGTGTTAAAAATCCTATCTAATCCTATCAATCCTAATTATAACTAATAGGCTAAACAGTATATACAAAAATTAAAACATACACCTAAGATACCTTGGATGACCCATGCAACAAATTCTATAATTGTTGTCCCTCAAAGCCCTGAAAAGCTCCTAATAGAGTTTCAAAATCTGATCAAGCTTCTGGTTCATGATCTACTCAGCCAGAATGAGTCAACCTTGGAGTCGTGTGTCTTCAGAAGTCGTGTATGCAATAATAAGCAATGCCATCCACGTGACACCATGATGCCATTTTTAGCTGCTCCCGCCTTTGCTTTGTTCTAATCTGTACATTAAATGCTGTATTAAATTAATTAATACATAATGAATATTAATCCCTGCTGTGTTAAACTAATGCATCGGTCATGACATCTGCAAGGTTTAATTGGAAACCCACTCTGTGCCTGTTTCTGAGAGTTTTAGACTGCAGCAGCTGACCCCGGAAGACACAGGTGTGTGTAAAAGGCTGTCATGAGCTGACACTGTGTTAGGACGTCCAAGCTTCTTTCTACAGGTACGAATTACATGTTACTCTTAAATATATATCTACGTCTGATTAACAGGTTTATTAAACAATTATAAGCGGAGAAAAGGATGTTGAAATGTTTGAGTTACTCTTTTGACTAGATACACCGCACTGGTGCACGATTTTTTATTTTTATGATCAAATCTGTTTGTAAATGTAAATCTGGATCCGGATTCTGTGCCGTCTTATTTCATTATCATTTTCACAGAACAGTGAGGCGGATTTATAAGAATTAAAGCATCAGTATTTTTAGATAGTGTGTGATAGTGACTAATGTTGTGGGTGAGGCAGGAAAACCACATGAGCGTTTCCTCTCACCGTGAAGTGTTTTATATTAAGAGTGGTTAAAAGTTTATTGTTTAGTGTTGTGTTTGTTTTGTGTTTTATTTTGGACTTGTGATCTGTGTGGGGTATAGATGGTGGAAGGACACATCTTCACACTGACTCAATGGCTTTAGTTTTACCACATCTTTCTGTTGGAGTCGTGTAACTTTCTAAGAATTGTTTTCTCAGTCTCACAGTTCGACATCTGACATGACGAGAGAAAAGAGACAGAGTGCTTATGAGCAGAGGATAACCATTTGTTTACTGTATGAATGGTCTGTGAAACTATCACCATGTGTTTGTGTCTGTGTGCTTTAATTTCACATGTACAGATAATACAGTTCAGCTTCTAAATTCACGGATTCACGGTTAAAAACAAAACATGACACGAAAAAGTTTGCATGTTTGCAAGTTTGCATGAGATTGCCTTTGCATGATCATTCACCTACAAATGTTTTATTTAATTTTTTTCACCATTTTCTCACTCACATCACTTTCTTTTCTTCTGTGGAACACAAAAGCAGCAATCTTTGTATGTATTTGCTGGTCTTTTGAATCGGTGGATGGTGACAGATTGTAAAAACATCAAGTGCCATAATGCATATCAATAACCATGTTTTCTTGGAGATTTTTGCATCATGCATCAACACATTTTTTCAATTATTTTTAAATGTGCATTTAAAAAAAACAGTTGTGCAATAATTGAAAGCTGATTTAACACAGAAATCCCTCTCTCTGTCAGAGCTGGATGATGGAGAGCAGTGTGAATGTGACGTGTGCAGAGATTCAGATCACAGATGGGTTTGAGTTCAGAGTTTCTGCTGATAGATTCACTCTCTTCCAGCAGTCTGACTGTGAACCGCTCTGGTACTCACAGGTGAGTGTGTTTCTGTTCTCAAACCACACCATTATTCACAATTAAACTCATAATAATGATTTGTTCAGGATGATCGTCTGTTAGCAGATCCATCAGATCCTCAGAAACTGATTGCTCCTGTTATTTCTGTCTCATCTGATCGTCTCGTCACGTCTCACTGTGTGGATGAACTTCGTCACGAGATCTACTGCGATACTTCAGGAGTAAATGATTTCTCTCTCTACATCACGTTTATCTGTTTTCATATTTAATCCTTCATGAACACTATAAATGCTGCTCTAATTAATATTTCTTTCATCACAGTTCAGACTGGAGACCATCTTCAGAGGTGAGAGAAACAGTGAAACACATCAGTGTGTCCTGATTGAGATCAAACTCTGTTGAACTGAATCTTCTGTGAATCTTCAAGTGAATCATGATGATTGTGAATGTGTTTTTCAGTGAGGAATGAAACGGCAGCGACTCCAAACTCAGGTGAGTTTCAGCTGATAAATGTCTGATAATTCACTAATAAAACACTGCAGATCTGATTCACACTCAATCTTTTCTCTCATATTGACTCATATTTGTGATCATTGTGTGTTTTTAAAGATGTTCTGAATGAAGTGACTCCAGATTCAGGTAAACCTCTGTGCTTACATTTACATTTTTTACATTTAGTCATTTTGCAGACGCTTTTATCCAAAGCGACTTACAACTGGGGAATACATAAAGCGATTCATCTTAAAGATGCAAACAGACAGAGGAAGTGCTCGTAATACCAAGTCTCAGTCATCGTTCAAATAAGTACAAGCTAGAAAGGAAAGGAATAAATAAAGAGAAAGACAAGTTTTTTTTTTTTGTTTTTTTGTTTTTAATTTAGGATGAAGTCAAGTAGTGTCGAAAGAGATGAGTTTTCATCTGTTGCTTGAAAATTGTCAGGAAATCAGCGTTCCGGATAGGGGTGGGAAGATCATTCCACCAGCCAGGAATGGTGAATGAGAATGTTCTGGAGAGTGATTTTGAGCCTCTCTGTGATGGTACCACGAGGCGTCGCTCACTAGCAGATCTCAGACTTCTGGAGGGGGTGTAGATTCGTAATAGTGAGTGGAAGTAGGCGGGTGCTGAGCCTGTGGTTGTTCTATATGCAAACATCAATGTCTTGAACTTGATGCGAGCTGCAACCAGTAGCCAGTGCAAGGA
>CM077218.1:53795328-53802828 GCA_039654775.1 Spinibarbus caldwelli
ACAACTTAATGTGGTATTCCTTGCAAGAAACACATAGTACAGTAGATAATGAAGCAGACTGGAAGAAGAATGGGATGGGGAAGTGTGTCTTAGTCATAAGAGCAATAACAGTGGTGGAGTTGGGATCTTGTTTGCTAAAGATTTTATACCAATTTCTTTCAATATTGAGGAAATTATTAAGGGACGGGTTGTTAAAGATATATGCTTGCTTTGAAAATGTAAAATTGATCTTTATTAATGTGTATGCTCCAACTGTGGGAATTGAAAGGGTGATTTTTCTTAATATTTTAAATAATGTGATAAGGAATTGTCCTGATGATTGTTATATGATCTTGGGGGGGGATTTCAACTGTACTGCTGCTTGTGTTGATAGGAATCACATAGAACCTCATGGTCCCAGCAAAAAATGTTTAATCAATTTAATTGAATCAAATAGTTTATGTGATGTTTGGAGGTTTTTTTTATCCTTCCCAGCGCCAATATACCTGGGCTCATGTTAAGGATAATTATCTGTCTTTAGCTAGACTGGATAGATTTTATTGTTTCAAACATCAAACTAATGTTTTGAGAAATTTTTCAATACATCCTGTTGGTATTTCTGATCATTCTTTTGTTCAATGTTCTATTTTTATCACAGATGTGAAATGTAATAGTGCTTTTTGGCATTTCAATGTTGCTTTGCTTGATGACAATGTTTTTAGAGATACTTTTAAGGTTTTTTGGGATGGTTTTAAAAATACAAAATCTGAATATGTTTCTTTGCAGCAGTGGTGGGATATAGGAAAGAGTAAAATCAAACAGCTTTGTTTACAATATACTTTAAATGTTACAAAAGATATTACCAGATCAATGAAAGATTTAGAGAGTGAAATATTGGAGCTGCAAGAGCTGTCAGACTCCACAGGAGAAAGAGAACACATTAAAGTTCTCAAAAGGAAAAAAATAGCTTTGTCCAACCTGTTAGGTTTTTCTGCTCAAGGTGCTTTGGTTCGTTCACGTTTTCAAAACATAGTTAAAATGGATGCTCCTTCTCATTTTTTCTTTGCCCTAGAACGAAAGAATGGGCAAAAGAGACTCATGCATTCTTTGCGAGACAACACTGGACAATTACTACATGAATCTGCAGAGATTCGGGAATGTGCTGTTGACTTTTATGAAAAACTGTTTAAGAAAGAGTCTCAAGAGATACTAGAAGTAGCGCAGTCCTTTTATGAGGGCTTACCACAGGTTTCAGAGGAGACTAATACAGAGCTGGGTGGTCCAATCTCTGAAGCTGAATTGTACACAGCACTACAGAGCCTAGAGAGTGGCAAGGCTCCAGGTATTGATGGGCTTCCCGTGGACTTTTATAAAGTTTTTTGGAAAGAAATTGGCAAAGACTTGTCACTTGTGCTAATGAACAGCCTTGAAAAAGGATTTTTACCACTAAGCTGTAGGAGGGCGATTCTTACTCTTCTTCCTAAAAAAGGTGATCTGCAAGAGATTAAAAATTGGCGACCAGTGGCTTTATTGTCGACTGATTATAAGCTGCTATCAAAAGTATTAGCTATGAGATTGAAAAAAGCAATGGAGCAAATTATACATGTGAACCAGACCTACTGTATTCCTAACAGGTTGATGTCGGACAATATTATTTTAATTCGCGATGTTTTGGACCTCTCTAAATCTTTGGGTTGTGAACTTGGTTTAATTTCAATAGACCAAGAAAAGGCGTTTGACAGAGTTGAACATCTTGTGGCAAACGTTGGAAGTGTTTGGTTTTAGTCCAAGTTTTATAGTCATGATCCAGGTTTTATACAGAGATATTGAGAGTTTATTAAAGATTAATGGGGGTTTAAGTGCTCCTTTTAAGGTTCAGAGGGGAATTAGGCAGGGTTGTTCTCTCTCTGGGATGCGTTACTCATTAGCTATTGAACCTTTCCTAAATAAACTAAGAAGGCTTCTTCCAGGGGTAACCTTTCCTGGCTGTAATTCAGTTTTTAAATTATCTGCCTATGCTGATGATGTGGTTATTTTTGTCAAGAATCAAGGTGATATTAATATTCTTGTTGAATGTATAAATGATTTCAGTGTTTTGTCATCTGAAAAAATCAACTGGGGGAAAAGTGAAGCCATAGCTTTTGGTGTTGAGTTAGTTAAAAAGACTGTTTTACCCAATGGGTTATCTTGGGTTAAGGGTGGTTTTAAGTATCTTGGTGTGTTTTTAGGAGAGAATTCATTTGTGTGTAAAAATTGGGACAATGTTTTAGGAAAAATCGAAGGACGTCTTAAAAAATGGAAGTGGATCTTACCACATATGTCTTTTAAGGGACGTGTATTAGTGATTAACAACCTAGTGTCAGCTATGTTATGGCATCGCTTGATGTGTGTAGATCGTCTGCCACAGCTGCTGGCAAAAATACAAGCAGTTTTAGTAAATTTTTTCTGGGATCATTTTCATTGGGTTCCACAATGTCTTTTGTTTTTGTCAAAAGAAGAAGGAGGTCATGGACTAATTCATCTTGCTAGCAGAGGTGCTACTTTCAGACTCCAATTTATACAAAGACTGCTTGTTGGACCAGAAAACCTTGTTTGGAGACCCTTGGCCCATACAATATTGAGCCAAGGTGGAAATTTGGGTCTAGTTCAGTCATTGTTTTTAATGGATCTGAAGACTCACAAACTATGTAATCTTCCTAAGTTTTATCAAGGGTTGTTTACTGTGTGGGGGATGTTCAAGAAATTGAGGACAAGCAATGATTCACTGTTTTGGTTGTTGAAAGAGCCAGTGCTGTATGGGACACGATTCAACGTAGAGCATTTAACTGGGTCTTTTATGGCACAGCGTTTCATTTCAGCGGGCACTGTTACTTTGAAACATGTTTTTGATCTGACTGGTCCAAATTTGTCTAACGCTGAAAAACTGGCTTCTCATATAGGAGTCCGATCTATCAGGATTGTAAATCATTTGCTTAATAACTGGAAAAGTGAACTTGCACAGATTGAACACTCCATGTGTAATGAATATTGTAATGGACAATGTCAACCCAACAGTAATGATATTTTTCCTTCACTAATTCTTGCACCTGATTTTAAAAACTGCACTGGTCCATTGTTAGAGTTAAATGGAACCTTCATAAATAACGTGGTCACAATGACAAGTAAATCCATGTATAAGTCTTTTGTCAAGATTTTAAACAAAGATAAACTGAATGGTCGAGCGGATACTCCCTGGAGAGCTCATTTTGGGCTTGACAATGAAGTCAAGCCTGTGTGGAGAGCTCTATATAAATTACCGCTAACAAAAAAAGTTGGGGACTTACAATGGAGAGTGTTACATGGAATTGTGGCTTTCAATGCTTTTGTTTCTGTTATTAATTCTAATGTAAATGAAAATTGTCCTTTCTGTGTGCAAAGAGAAACAGTGTTTCATTGTTTTTCAGAATGTAGCAGACTTTGTACTTTTTTTTGCATTGTTGCAACGACTGTTCATAATGTTTGAAGAAATGTTTACTAAAGAGATGTTTATTCTTGGATATAGATACAGTCAGAAATGCCGACAGAAATGCCAGCTTTTTAATTTTGTTTTAGGCCAAGCAAAATTGGCTATTTATATTAGTAGGAGAAATAAGGTAGATGGGTCTCTTGATTGTGATGCAAGCATTTTGTTTGTCAGAATGATGAAAGCCAGATTGAAGGTTGATTTTGATTTTTATATGTCTATAAATAATGTTGAGGAATTCATTTTCATCTGGTGTTATAAGGATATGTTGTGCTCTATTGTTGACAATATGTTGTGCTTTGGAGTTGTTTTGAGCTAAAGGTTTTTTTTTTTTTTTTTTGGTTTTTTTTTTTTTTTTGTTTGTTTTGTTTGTTGTTAATGAAATTACTCATAACTTTTTGTTTTGGTTTTTAATTTAAATTTTATCTTGTAGAGAAATCTTGTTTGTATAAATAAAGAGGTTTCAAAATTCAAAAAAAATTCTCTCTGTCTCTCTCTCTCTCTCTCTGTGTCTCTGTCTCTCTCTCTCTCTCTCTCCCTCTCTCTCTCTCTCTCTCTGTCTCTGTCTCTCTCTCTCTCTCTCTCCCTCTCTCTCTCTCTCTCTGTGTCTCTCCCCTCTCTCTCTCTCTCTCTGTCTCTGTCTCTGTCTCTCTCTCTCTCTCTCTCTCTCCCTCTCCCTCTCTCTCTCTCTGTCTCTCTCTCTCTCTCTCTCTCTCTCTCTCTCTCTCTCTCTCTCTCTCTCTCTCTCTCTCTCTGTCTCTGTCTCTCTCTCTCCCTCTCTCTGTCTCTGTCTCTCTCTCTCTGTGTCTCTCTCTCTGTCTCTGTCTCTCTCTCTCTCTGTGTCTCTCTCTCTGTCTCTGTCTCTCTCTCTCTCTCTCTCCCTCTCTCTCTCTCTGTCTCTGTCTCTCTCTCTCCCTCTCTCTCTCTCTCTCTCTCTCTGTATCTCTCTGTCTCTCTCTCTGTCTCTGTCTCTCTCTCTCTCATTTCCGGTGCGGGTGTTGAGCGTGAGTGGACGGAGTGGTGCGAGCGCTGAGCGTGAGTTCTTTTTTTCTTGCTTTGGGTTGTCTGGGCTTTTCTCTTTTAAGTGTTTGATACCTGTTTGACGTGTCGGGCCGCGTGCTGCTGCTCACTGTGCGGGCAGCATGATGGCCCTTCGGTCACAGGGGTTGAGTAATCTCACGCGGCGCCATGGTGTGAAAGTGGCGTCCGCGGTGAGTGTGGAGGACTGTTGTCTGGCTGTAGGTGAGGTCGTGGGGCATGAACACATCATGTCGGCCTCCAGGATGAACAGTGCCACAGTTGTTTTTCTTAGTTCGGTTGAGAAAGCAAATGAGTTAGTTGAGACTGGTATAGTTATTGATAACCTTTTTACTCCTGTACTCCCGCTTTCTATGCCATCTAAGAAAGTGTTGTTGTCTAATGTCCCGCCTTTCGTAAGTGATGAAACTTTGGTGAGAATTATGTCCCGCTATGGTAAACTGGTGTCACCTATTAAGATGATACCAGTTGGCTGTAAGTCCCCTCTTTTGAAACATGTGGTTTCGTTTAGACGCTTTCTTTTCATGATTTTAAAGGAAGATGAAGAACTTGATTTGTCACTGCATCTTAAAGTTGATGATTGTGATTATATTATTTATGCCACGACAGAAAAAATGAAATGTTTTAATTGCGGGGAGGTGGGTCATTTAATTCGCACATGTCCTAATAAAACAAATGAAGATAGGTCAGTGGTTGATGATGGTGGGGGTAGAGTTGGTGAGTCGGCTGAAGCCGGACCATCAAACGCTGTTCCGTCTGGGACAGAGTCAGGTAAAATAAAAGGGAGGGTTGACGTGAGTCTGTCCAAGACTGAGTGTGTGACAGCTCCGGCAACTAATCCTGAGACCGTGGTTGGAAAAAATAATTCAGCGAATCCTGATACTCCGATTTCTAAATCCGTTGTGCAGCAGGACATGCAAAGAAGTGATGGTGCGGTTAATGTTTTGCAGTCCGATTCGCATTGGGATGGCATTGAAATGGAGGCAGAACAAAGCCAATTCAAAGTTCCAACAAAGAGGAAAAAAGCTGGTGATTTTCTGGCTAATAAAGCAAAGAAAGCAGATGTGGAGGATGTCTATTGTGACGATGGAATGGAAAGCGGTAGTGAATCCTCTGATTCGAGCGTTAGTTTGTCTCAGAGTGACTTTTCTACCTGCAATTATGAAGTTGATGATATTAAACTCTTTCTTAGGGCCACTAAAAATAAAAGAGGGGTGCGTGTAACTGAGTTTTTTCCCGACGCAAAACAGTTTGTTGACAAAACTAGGCTTTTTATGTCAGAAAGTTTGTTTACAAACAAAGAGATATATCGATTAAAAAAGATAGTGAGAACACTCTCGTCTAGTGATACAAATGAAGATAGTGAAAAAGCTTAATACTATGACCATGAAAGGGTGTGTGAGTGCAGTTTTGCTATGTTTGTTTTTTTTTCTTTTCTTCTAACATGTGTGAGGTGAATATTGCAACAATTAATGTAAATGGTTTAAGGGTAATGGAAAAAAGAGCTGAAGTGTTTGAGGTGGTTAAACAAAAAAAAATTGATGTTGCCATGTTACAGGAAACCCACAGCGATTTAAGAAATGCTGCTGATTGGGCAGCGGAGTGGGATGGAGTCTCAGTTTTGAGTCACAACACCTCACTTAGTGGAGGGGTTGCCATTCTTTTTGCCAAAAGTTTTATTCCACACTCTTATCAGGTTGAAGAAGTTATTAAAGGCAGACTTTTAAAAGTAAGAGCTACTTTTGAAAAATGTACTTTTGTTTTTATTTGTGTGTATGTTCCTACTTCAGCTGTGGAAAGGATGGTGTTTTTAAATGTACTTTGTTCTGTTATGCAAAAATGTTGTGTGGAAGAGTACTTATTTCTGGGTGGTGATTTTAACTGTACAGTGTCAAATTTGGATAGGAATCATTTGGAGCCCCATTTGCCCTCTCGTAATCGTTTAACTCAACTTGTTAAGGCACATGAGTTATGTGACATTTGGAGGCAGTCTAATGGGACACAAAGACAGTACACGTGGACTCATGTTCGTGACAGCGTTATCTCTCTGGCTAGGTTGGATCGGTTTTATGTTTATAAGCATCAATGCAATATTGTAAGTAGGTGTTTAATCACCCCGTTGGGTTTTACTGATCACAGTATGGTACAGTGTTGTGTGTTTTTAAACTCAATTAAACCAAAGAGTGCGTACTGGCAGCTAAATGTAAACTTGTTAAGTGATATGTATTTTAGAGATACTTTTAAGGTGTTTTGGGGCGAATTTAAAACTACAAAGGGATCTTTTAATTCCTTACGACAATGGTGGGATTTTGGAAAAATTCAAATGAAACAGTTTTGTATACAGTATACTCAAAACGTCACTAAAGAGGCTACTTTACTTATGAACACCTTGGAGGCCGATATTCTAAAACTTCAGGAATTGGCTGAGTCAACTGGTGTCCAAAGTTATTTTAATACCTTGGCTAAAAAGAAGACACAGTTGGCTGATTTGCTGGGTTTTAAAGCACAGGGGGCTCTGGTCAGATCACGGTTCCTGAGTGTGAGCCAGATGGATGCTCCTTCCAAGTTTTTTTTTAACTTGGAGAAGAAAAATGGCCAGAGTAGAGCCATTCATGCTTTGCGCTCTGAATCTGGTAGATTATTGACAGACCCTGCAGGAATCCGCAGGAGAGCAGTTATTTTCTATGAAAATTTGTACAAGAATGAACTCGGAGCAGGATATGAGGGTGAAAGTGACTTTTTCGAAGAGTTGCCTCAGGTACCGGAGGAAGCCAATGCTAAAATCTCAGGTGCTTTGAGTGAGGCAGAGCTGTATAAGGCCCTCCAAGGAATGGAGTCAGGAAAGGCTCCGGGAATTGATGGTCTGCCAGTTGATTGGTATAAGACTTTCTGGGCTGAACTGAAAGAGGATCTGCTGGAGGTATTGAATGAAAGCTTGGCTGAAGGCCGGCTGCCTCTGAGCTGCCGTAGAGCAGTGTTAA
>CM077218.1:53807828-53835328 GCA_039654775.1 Spinibarbus caldwelli
GGGCACATGTACGTGATAATGTCTTATCTCTGGCTAGATTGGATAGATTTTATGTGTTTAAGCATCATGCTGGTATTTTTAAAAATTGCTGTATTTTTCCTGTTAGTTTCTCAGATCATTGCATGGTACAGTGTTCTTTTATTTTGAATTCTGTCAAGCCTAAAAGTGCTTACTGGCATTTTAATTTAACTTTGCTGGATAATAAGGAGTTTATACGCACTTTTAAATTGTTTTGGGATGATTACAGAACAAAAAAAGCATCTTTTCAATCTTTACAAAAATGGTGGGATTTTGGTAAGGTACAGATTAAACAGTATTGTCAGCAGTATGCTCAAAACAGTACCAAAGCTTTAAATCAGTCAATGAAGGACTTAGAGACTGATATAATTAAGATACAAGAATTGGCAGAATCAACAAAACAACAAAGTTATTTGAAAATTCTTTCTAAAAGAAAGAATCAATTAGCAGAATTATTAGGGGTTAAAACACAGGGGGCTTTGGTCCGGTCAAGATTTGTTAGTCTTGATCAAATGGATGCACCTTCAAAGTTTTTTTTTAGTCTTGAAAGAAAAAATGGGCAAAAAAGAATCATTCATGCTTTGCGATCTGAGGAAGGAATTTTGTTGTCCAATCCTGTAGCGATTAGAAGGAGGGCAATTGGCTTTTATGAGAAACTGTATAGAAGTGAATTAAGATCAGATGATATTAATGAGAGTGTCTTCTTCAAGGATTTACCAAAGGTCTCTGATGAAGCTAATGCAGGGATTTCAGGGGTGCTTAGCCTGGGAGAACTGCATAAGGCTGTTCAGAGCATGGAATCCGGAAGGGTGCCTGGAATTGATGGCATCCCAGTAGACTTCTATAAGTGCTTCTGGGAAGTAATAGGAGAGGATCTTTTGGAAGTACTCAATGGTAGTCTGGATGAAGGTCTTCTACCTTTGAGCTGCCGGAGAGCAGTCCTGACCCTCCTTCCCAAGAAAGGAGACCTCACAGATATCAAAAACTGGAGACCTGTTTCACTTCTGTGTAGTGACTATAAAATTCTTTCAAAGAGTTTATCAAATAGATTGTCAAAAATTATGAATGAGGTGATTCATTCGGACCAAACCTACTGTGTCCCCAAAAGATCAATTTTTGATAATATTTCCCTTATTAGGGATATCTATGATGTCTCTAAGTTGCTAAATAGTGACATTGGAATGATTTCACTGGACCAGGAAAAAGCGTTTGATAGAGTTGAGCACACATACTTATGGGAAACATTAAAAGCTTTTGGTTTTAGTAAGAGTTTTATCAATAAAATTAAAGTTTTGTATAGGGATGTTGAGAGCATACTTAAAATTAATGGTGGCTTATGCACTCCTTTTACGGTTTTTAGAGGTGTGAGGCAGGGATGCCCACTCTCAGGAATGCTATATTCATTAGCAATAGAACCTTTGTTAGAACAATTAAGAAAGAATGTACAAGGTTTTAATGTGCCTAATTTTGGAAAAAGTATAAGCCTTTCTGCATATGCTGATGATGTTGTAGTGTTTGTTAGTCAACAGAGTGATGTACAGGTTTTAATGAGTGTTCTTGATGATTTTAATAAATTGTCTTCTGCAAAAATTAATTGGGCAAAAAGTGAAGCTTTACTAATAGGAGATTGGAAACGAGTTCTTTTTTCCCTTCCTCCTGGTTTAGTATGGAAGAGAGGAGGTTTTAAATATTTGGGGGTTTTTTTAGGAGATGAAGCAACCGTACAAAAAAATTGGGAAGGACTCCTTGAAAAAGTCAAAGGTCGACTTGAAAAATGGAAGTGGTTAATCCCAAATATGTCATATAGAGGTCGAACCTTAGTTATTAATAATTTAGTAGCATCGTCTTTATGGCATAAGTTGGCCTGCATAGATCCTCCTCTGCATTTGTTAGCAGAGATTCAAGCAATTTTAGTTGATTTTTTCTGGGATAAATTACATTGGGTTCCTCAAAGTGTATTGTTTTTACCCAAAGAAGAAGGAGGACAAGGATTAATACATCTTCAAAGCAGAACAGCAGCTTTTCGTTTACAGTTTTTGCAAAGAATTCTTAATGGTTCAGTAACTTCCAGTTGGAAAGTAGTTGCATGTAAAATTTTACAAAAACTTGGAAATCTGAAAATGGACAGGAATCTTTTTTTTATGGACTTTTCAAAGCTGAATATCAATGGAATGCCCATTTTTTATCGAAATGTTTTTAAAGTGTGGAATATGTTCAAAGTGCAAAGAGAAGAAAATTTCAACTCTCTTTACTGGCTCCTTGAAGAGCCGCTAATATATGGAGCACGCTTTGATTTAACAAATGACTGTAATATTCCGGGACTTACAGAAAAACTTGTGGCTTCCAGAATATGTACAATGGGGAGTCTAGTTCATTTGTCTGGACCAGACTTTGAGAATACGGAAAGAGTTGTTTTAAGTTTGAAAATTAAGTCAAGAAGATTTGTTTGTCAGTTGTTAGAAAAATGGAAAAAAAGACTCACTTTTGATGAATTGAAACTTTTATCTGATTACTGTGAAAGTAAAAATGTCCCTAATGAAAAAGATGTTTTATCTGATTTTTTTCTTTTACCTGTTTTGGATGATGTTTCAGGAATGTTTTTAAGTTCTGGAAAATCTCTATGTCTTAATTTTTTTTCAAGTGCCGGTAAATCTCTTTATAGAGCCTGTGTTTTGGTTTTTAACAAAAAGGTGCTTGACAAGAGGGTTGATACACCATGGCGTAATGTTTTAAAATTGTCTGATGATGATAAACCAGAATGGAGATCATTGTATAAGCCACCTTTAAGTAAAAGAGTTGGGGACATACAATGGAGACTTTTACATGGTGCAATAGCAGTTAATGCTTTTATTTCAGTTTTAAATCCTAATGTCACTAAAGAATGCCCTTTTTGTTCGGAGCGAGAAACTGTTTTTCATGCTTATATGGATTGTTTTAGACTGAAAAGTTTGTTTAGTCTGTTACAAAATGTATTTTATAGTTTTAATGAATCTTTTTCTATAGATGTATTTATTGTTGGTTTTAAATATGTTAGGAAAAAGAGGTTTATTTGTCAATGTTTGAATAATAATAAGATAGAAATGGGTTCAAATCAAGATATTAATGCAATGTTTTTAGCTACAGTTAAATCCAGAATACTCATTGATTTTCATTTTTATAGTTCCATGGAGGATTTTATAACATTTGAAATGAAATGGTGTAAAAATGAGGCTCTGTGCTCTGTTGTTGATGGGGACTTATTTTTTTCTCCTCTACTAATATAAACAACTGTTAAAAGGTACATGTAAAATTGTTGGATTCATTGTTGTTGTGTTTTTTGTGGAATCAAAAGGTTAATGTTAATTTGTTTGGAAAGGTGTTTTATGTAAAGAATTGTAATAAAGTATTTTTTCAAAATTCAAAAATTCTCTTTCTCTGTCTCTCTCTCTTTCTCTCTCTCTTTCTGTCTCTGTCTCTCTCTCTTTCTGTCTCTGTCTCTCTCTCTCTCTCTCTCTCTCTCTCTCTCTCTCTCTCTTTCTCTGTCTCTCTCTCTTTCTCTCTCTCTTTCTGTCTCTGTCTCTCTCTCTTTCTGTCTCTGTCTCTCTCTCTCTCTCTGTCTCTGTCTCTCTCTCTCTCTCTGTCTCTCTCTCTCTCTCTCTCTTTTTCTGTAATAACTGTGTTCAGAGGCGTCATGCCCATTGAAAGTGAGGGGGCACGTGCCCCCTCAGATTTCTGAGCCAAGTGGATGTTGAATGCAGCTACCAAAAGACAAAAAATAGCCGAATGATATTTTTTATATTTGATGCAATCACACCGGTGTGATTAGATCGTTCAGTGCGGCACAGCATCAGCTGCTAAATTCACATCTGTGTTCGCTGGCTGGCGCTGAGCCAGAGACAGACGCGTTTGTTCAGCGCTGCATTATAACCAATCACACACGATTCTGTTGAGCTTATGAATGCAATGGCCAATCAGAGACGTTCAGATGAGCCATCGCTGAAACACTGTGTTTTGTTCACTTGCTCGCTGACTGAATTATCAGGCGAATTCTCTCATCAGAAACAAGAAAGTGCAGATGTGCGTACGAATGTAAGCAAGACATTCATTTCACAGTGTAAACAGCTTCAGTGATTTTAATGCGAGTTTTTGAGAGTGCCTGAACTCGAGACTGAATGAAAATGTTCTTTGAAAATGTAAATGTTCTTTGCTCTCTGTAAAATGAAAGTGTTATAATTAGTAACTTACAATATTGTTATTAAATTCACATTAAATACAAAGTCAGTCGTATTAAAAATGTTATGGCATGACACCCATATCAGAATCAGAATCAGAATTAGCTTTATTGCCAGGTATGTTTCCACATACGAGGAATTTGTTTTAGTGATAGAAGCTCTACAGTGCGACAGAATGACAGTTACAAGACAAGACACAGATAAAAAAAATAAAAAATAAAAAAAAGTTGAGACACCCTTTATAGGTTGCTATGTACTGTATACAGTAACAGTTCAATCATAGAAAATAAAATGCATACAGAGGCAGTGTGTGTTTGTGTACTGGTATTACCTACGTTATGGGAACCAAATGTCCCCACAAGTATAGTAATACCAGTAAATTCTAACCTTATGGGAATATTTTTTAGGTCCCCCATGATGAAACAAGCTTATAATTCATACAGAATGATTGAAAATGTAAAAATGCAGAAAGATTCGAGTGATGCGTAGGTTTAGGGGTAGGGTTATAGAATATACAGGTATGTATATTGTTATTTTAACTGCTATGTTTACATTTGTACTGTTTGCCATATATTTTTGTAGTGTTAAATATTTGTTCCTGTTTTGTTTAACTGAATATGAATTAAAGCAAATAAATACATTTATTTTTAAACTGTAATTATTTCAAACTGAAATTTTATAATTTATTACATTTGCTATAAATGGTTAGCCAGCTTTAGAGCATTAAGAATGGGTGTCTCATCTGTACCATGCTACTGTTTCAACTGTACACCATATGGGTACAGTTGAGACAAAAATGCACCTCATGTTTATGAGCTAATTGTGGAAAATATGAACTACTTATGGCTATTACCAATTTATGGTATTTTAGTACACAAGCAAAAGAAATATCACGTGAAAAATCACTTAATTTCAGCATCTAGTTTTTGTGTAGTGATGAAAAAAGCAGTAAGTGTCTCTACTGTACCCTGCAAAACGCATTTACTTACACATATCGTGTGCTATCGTGGCTGCCCCCCCCCCCCCCCCCCCCCCAACGTGCCCCCTCAAAAATCATGAGTGCATGACGCCCCTGACTGTGTTAGCCTGCATATCAATGGCTCAAGCCTGTTATTAGCTCTAAAATGACGTTTTGGAATTTGCAACGTATGGTTTGGGATGAGGTGCGTTTAGCTAGTTCAACACACACGAGATTTCAGGATGGAAACATGTCAAAGAAATCATCTGAACAATTGATGTGTGATTGTGACTCCAGACCGTTAAAATTATTAGAGAAATAATGCTCTCCCGAAGTTGTTGTGTGGCCACGACGCTGGAGCCTATTAATGGAATGGTCTTTCTCAAATTAAGAACTACATTCGATTTTTATTGACTGAACGCAAGCACTTAATTTGATTAAGAAATATTTTTGTTTGCTTGGGTGGTAATATTAGGCCTATTTTATTAATAGGGAAGGGCGCCCAAAAAGTTGTTTTGCCTATGTCACGAAAAGAGGTAAATCCGGCCCTGCTGTTGTGTAACTGTGTGTGTTTCACGCAGGGATCTGGTGACCGTCAGATCTGATCATCCAGGAATCGGTTCAGCAAATCAGTTCAGCGAATCGGTTCAATGAATCAGTTCAGTGAATCATTCAGTGAATCAGTTGATCAGGGCCCGTATTCACAAAACATCTTAAGGCTAAAAGCTTAAACTCCTAACTTGCCGATTTAGGAGAAAATCTTAAAAATAATGGGCGTGTCAGTCCTAAATTTTTGCTCTAAGAGTATTTCACAAAGTGTTTTAGAGCTAAAACTAGCTCCAAAATCTGTGAAACGTTAGGAGTAGTGAAGAGGACTCCTAAGTCACTAAGATCAACTCACAACTATCATAAAATGACTGTTTCCAGCAATCTGCCTCAGAATATAAACATTTTAGAAACATCTGATGATAATGAGCTTTTAAAAAAGTATCGCCTTTAGGGTTTGGAGGTTATCCCAACTCCAAATTTTCCTTTGATTATATCCTTTTCATTAACCAGTTGGGCAAGAAGTAACAGCTGTTATTGCGTCCAGTTTGGTTTTCTGTTACGTTTACATGTCTTACTATCAGCCGTGATCAGGGTGCGATTTCCCCCCTCCTCTGGTCCATGCATCCCTGCCTCTGCTGAATTATTTTTATCCTCTGTGGAGATAAAATGATCCGCGAATCGCGCTCTGAAGCGCTGTTCTGAATCAAATAATTCCCGATTGGAGCGCATCGAAAGAGTGAATCATTTTACGACTCAATGGTTTACTGACTCGGAGTTTCAGAAAGCTCCGTTGATACTGTTCTTTGCTCGCTTTCTCTGTGTAACGTATTCGTTTTTTGAATCACCAGGGAAATAAAATCATTAGGCAACAATTAATATGCCTATGTTTTTATTAAATTGTGATCACCTTAAATACATTTTCCATCGTATTAAAAACATTTCATGACGTGACACCCATTTACTTGCCTAAAAAGACGGATTTATGATGTGCGTTGTTAACAGATCACACTAACAGTAGGTTAGGCTATAACCTTACCTACGAGAGAAAAAAAGCTTTCAAAAGCATCCCCCCTCTGCATGTTTTTTTTTTTTTTTTTTCTTCACAAATCGCACCCTGGCCATGAGGCTGACATTTAGCTGAAGATATACTTGTTTAATTATTGCACTTAGCCTGCATTTTAAAATTTTAATTTGATTGTGGCAATTAACATTTTATTTAAAACCTTTATTTGAATATGGTAACAAAATATTGCGCTCTACAATATTTCCAACAATCTGTCTCTGACAGAGACTATCAGCCAATCACTGTGTGCTGTCTTTCTCTGAGCTTAAGACTTCTCTCTATTCCTTAGTAAAAGTTTGTCTCTGCAGCTTTGTGAATAGGTTTTAAGAGAAAACTCTTAGCTAAAAACTTTTACTGCTACTTAGGAGAACTGTTAGTGCTAAGATAAAATGTTTTGTGAATACGGGTCCAGGAGTTTAGTGATCACCATCTGGTGGTTTGAATCAACATCACGGGTCATTTTAATATCTGTTCGAACAGAACAAGCGATGCCTTGTTTTTCCTTCACATTGAAGCAGAAAGTCTATTTCCAGACTCTTCACCATCTCTGTTCCTCTCTGTTGACCTCCAGATGATCTGCTGAGACTCTCATGACTTTCAGGAGGCAGTTCAAGACACTTTTTCTGCATGCGTTTCACTGACCCACAGTCTTAAATCAAGACCATTTTCTTAAAACAAAAAATTCTCTTCAGTTCTGTACGGGTTTAACGGCACAGGTATTTTTTTTACCAGACATTTTCAATTTGGCTATGGCAAGCCATTTTGACTTTTATTCCTTCACATGATATGAATTCTTGATATCAACAATTCAGTTTTTACTAGTTAAAATGTTAATTCTTGATATCAGGAATTAGATTTCTACTAGTAACAATGGCTATTTTTGATATCAGCAATTGCATTTCCATTAGCAACAATGTTAATTTTTGATATCAACAATTCAATTTTCACTAGTTAAAATGTTAATTCTTGATATCAAGAATTAAATTGTTGATATCAAGAATTAAATTGTTCATATCTGTAATTGTATTTTCACTAGTTAAATGTCACCATAGGCTGCCATTCAAAATCAATTGTTGATATCAAGAATTGATTTCTTACTAGTTGAAATTCCAATTTCACATATCAGAAATACAATTAAAAAAGGCAGGCTATTTTATAAGAGAGCCTACAGTACAACTTACTGAAATGTCTCGTGTAAAAGCTCATTCAGTGTTTCAAACTGCGGAAAACGTGTAAAGCTTGTAAACATTGCACTGTAATAATACATTTACCTCAGAATAACCACTCAGTGTCCATAAGCTCATCAGTCAGCTAGAAAAATAACTATAAAGAGGAGCATTTTGCTATATTTATGTGCTATTGCATATTAATATTTTTACTTAATCTGTTGTCTACATGATTCAACTCCTCCTATAAAATTGCATTTTACTAATGAAGAAAAACAGACTGAATGTGTGAAAGACAACATTTATAGGATTCACTGAGGAGGAGCTCAAACTACACTCAGTGGCCAAGTGATGCTTATGGTCCATGATATTGGTACAGATTCTGTGTAACGAACAATTCTTTGTGACTGTATATTTCAAGTTGGAAAAGACATTTAGTTCCCACTTTAAGTGAACCTTAGTTCCCAGGTCGACCTGATCATCTACAAGATGGATTAAAATACTGATAAAGTCAAGAAAAGATGAGACGTAAACACATGGCAGTATGATTGAAATGTTAAAATGTAGGGGGAAAAAATTAAATAATGATAATAAAATAAAACACTTTTATTCTGTGGCACCTAAAAAAATTATTTGGTGCCTAAGTTTTTTTTTTCTTATAGGAGCCGATGGCTCCTTAATCGATTTTTTTTTGTCTGGAGCCCTGCTTTAATGTGTAGTGAAGCGATGTTCTCTTCCTCTTTACTACTAGTTACAGCAGCAAATAAACATGAATGAACATCAGAAGAATCAGAACAACTCTCTAAAATCACTCATGAATCATGGAATCCATCAATCAGTGATTCAAAAGCAGAAAGACTTGAATAAAACAGCAGCTTGAGATCAATAATACCAACTGTTCAATTTCTAAATGATGCACCTTAATGTAAATGTGTTATATTTTTATTAATTTGGGAGAATATTTATCTTAATTTTACTAAATGCTAATTTTACTTTATTAATTACTGAACATAATTTGTTCAGTAAACCACCAGAAAAAAGCTATTTAATGCTTTGTTTTATCTCTTTTTCCCCACTGTAAACTGTGACTTAAAAAACACGGTATGTCATTTTTATGTACCTTTACGCTGCATTTCACCTCCACTTTATGTATATGAATATTATTGGCTCTGTGAACTGCTGGAGATTTGCTTCTGGAACTGATTAAACATCTCCTGAATAAATATAAATGTTTTAATGTTGTTTATTCACTAGTTTCCTGTTACTTGGATTACTCCGAAACACTCAAAAGAAGATCAGTGGCTTTCAGTGCTGTTTCTGTGTTTGACAGATGAAATCACTCAGGTTTGAAGGACATGAGGGCGAGTGAATGATGACAGATCAATGACTTTAATTCAGTGAGATCACAGCACTTCCATCTGAATTATTCTGTGAATTTGAGTTCTTCAAGCTCAAATGGGAAAACCTGTTCAGTTTTGCAGAGCAGCGGCCCAGCGGTCACTTATTCTCATGTTATTATGACTAAAAACCTGCACATTGCACACGTATGCATGCTTAAATAGCCTATATCTTTTTTTTTCTTTTTTTTTTTTTGTCATGCAAAGGTGATAATTAACCCATTTAATCCCACTGGTCACAATAATGACCGTAAAGAAGGTTTTCATTTATAAAGCTCTAAAACACCTGACTGATGTTTTAGAGCATTTTCTGCAAATATGGGAAAAAATAAAGGGTCTCAATGAAATATGTGCAGTGTCACATGATTAGTGGAGACTGTCACATGACCAGAGCAGTTTATTTACAGTTTGGACCTTGAGAAGATGAGGACTGCAAAAGGCTAGTAAAGTATATTAACATAAAGATATGACAAAGATGTTTGGTACACGTTATCTTTAAGGTGTCTAGTATTAATATATGAATTCACATATATTCAGTTTTGTTGAGTGTGGTCATAGAATGAGTAAACATGTTGATGGTCACAATAGTGACCGGTGGGATAACGGTGATCTTAGGTTTACAATATAAATCCAACTGCAGTTGTTAATGAAAGCTGCACTAAAATGTTGCAATGATAAACTATTGCACTACATTAAAAGTTAAAATGTTACTAATAAGTTACAATATTGATGTTGTAATACTGGTAGCACTAATATATATATATATATATATATATATAAAAAAATGATATGTTGCAAAAATGTAGCCTAACAATTTTGAAATAAATTGATGGTTGTATTTATTGTATTTTATCTCAGTATTTCTATCAGTGTTGTATTTATGCATAATAATAACCCTAGAATGTGATAAAACAGAGTTTAAAAGCTGGGCTGAGAAATATGTTAATTCAGTACACATTATCTTACTGGTCACAATTGTGACCAACCATAAAACACAATTTCTCATTACAACAAAAACAACAACAATAATAATAATAATAGTAGTAATAATAATAATAATAATAATAATAATAATAATAATAATAATTATTATTATTATTATTATTATTATTATTATTATTATTGATTATTGATTATTTCAAATGGTTACTAATGACACATAATCTGGATATTTTCATGTCAAAGAAATTGGGATCAAACAGATTAAGGAGTTATTTGTCACTGTCAGTCATTTGAGTGAAGAAACAGCCGGATTGTAAAACAGATTAAATGTTAATGTAAATAGTAAATAAAAATGTAAAAATCTAAATAGTTTAATCAGTGTGTTGTATTGTTGATGTTCACCGGAAGTAGGCGCCAGATCTGCGCTCAAACTCTCTCTGATGATGTTTGATCTTCCGCTTCCGGGCGGCGCGAGCCAGAGCTGATGATAACGAAACAATAACAAAACCAGCAAAACTCGACAAAAACTCCTTCAGAGTCGATCTGACTCCAGCATCATGTCTGGAAACCCTTCTCCAGGTCTGTACATATCACTATATCACTCATTAGTCACGCTGCTCGTGTTTCTGTGTCAACTTGGTGTTTGTTTACAAACAGCTGAACTTTATTAGCAGTCTGTTTATGAACTTGTGTCCTTGATAACATGAGCTCATGATTATGACAAATTACATTATACAAAACATTCTGTCACAAAATCATCCTGCAGCCGTCTGGGAACGCTAGTTTACGGTTATAATAACCGATAAAGCGTTACATAAAATAACCAAACATCAACTATATACTATATAATGATCTGTTGATGAGATCTGCAGTCAGTTATTTTCTGCTTTATGGGCTAATAGACAGAAAACAACATTGAACACACATTTTAAAGTAAGTTCTTAATAAAATAATAATAAAAAATATATAAGTAACTTTATATCAAAAATTAAAGAATAAATAAATAAAAAAATCAAATTTTTAACCCTGTTGAGAGATTTTTTTTTTACATGTATATTTCCTTTTTTTTTTGCATATTATCAAGGTGATTATGTTTATTATCAGTACTATCAAATATATATATATATATATATATATATATATATATATATAAGTTATTTATTTATTTTTAGCAAGGCATTTTAAAAGAGCTGTAATTTATGCTCTGACTGTTCTTTATATTCTTCATTCTTTTCTGTCTTATAAAGGAGAAAAAACACATTTAAATTATAGTATATATACAGTATGCATTTCCGTAAAAAATATATATTATTATATTATGTATATTATTATTATTATTATTATTATTATTATGTAATTTCTGACATATATTATTAATAATGATTTTCTCATTTTAAGCACCCTGTTCTGCCAGCTTATTTATTTATTTAGTTAGTTAGTTTGTTAGTTATTTAGTTAGTTAGTATGTAAGTAAGTAGGATCCAGAGAGGTATGTTTTATGTTCTGGCATGTTTTCAGTCTGATTCTGTTTATTATGAGTGTTATCAAATGATGTTTATCATCAGTTCTGTGATAAGATTATGAAAGTTGATTTGTCAATAAAGGTAACAACATTTTCAAAGTGACAGTTTTTTTTTCTTTAAATAATAGTTTTAATTAAACTGTTACAATAGTCCAATTCTTTGACAGTGCAACTTGTCAATAAAGGTAACAAAATGTTAATTTAATTTTTAGCAAGGAGTTTTGAAAGAACTGCAGTGGTTTAATTTTTTCGTTGCTGTTTTAAAAACCACATTGAATTTAGTATATGGTATAGTACATTTCTATTAGGGATGGGACGATACACCTACCTCTCGATTCAATACTATCATGATACTTGGGTGCCGATACGATATGTATTGCGATTTATTTTAAGAATTTCGATTCTACAAGTTTTGCGATTCGATATTGCTGTGTTGCGATTTTTGTTTTTAACTCTATACCATGGGAAAAAGTTGAATGATACACTTAATATACAGACTGTCACAATTAAAAAAAAAAAAAACACACACACATCTTAGCAGTCACTACTGCGATCCGATGTTACAATTTATTATGATTTTTGGTTGCTTATTAAAGACTAGACCATGGAAAATAGTTGATTATACCATTAAAATAGACTGTATATGATGAGTCATATTAACAAAAACAACGCATCACATCTTTCTAAACTTTTATTTCAGGAGCATACACATACACAAGTGTATATTTAAAGTACCTTGAACCATGAAACTTTAAAGTACCAAAACCCTGAACTTGCGCATGAATAAAATAGTCAAATATTCAACAAAATGAGCAGAAAAAACACTTTCTGAAATAAAATGAAGTGCTCTGTTACTTTGCATACCGTTTCAGTCATGTTTAGTCATGTTTTCCCGGCAGTTGGGATTCAAAACGTGAAGGTGCAGAAAGAATTCTGGAAGAGGTTTGATCTTCTGCCTCCGTCAGGGTTTTGCTTTCTCACGCCAGCTTTAAACGTATATGAAGTCATCTAATGCAGCAGCACTGCGCGCAGATCGATCGGTGAATGACATCAAAGCACCGCGAGAGCTACAGAGAACAGACGCTCCACATGCATTCGAATCGCTCTCGCGGTACTTTGATGTCATACACTGATCGTCTGCGCAGTGCTGCTCCAAGTCGAACACACATACATTTCGCCCTCTGTTGGAATTACAAAGCGCTAACTTCTCCCCACCACCTCTTAGGAAAAATTAAATAATGAAATAAAAATCGATTCTGAGGTAAACCAATCGATTTTTAAATCGTTTTAAAAAGAATCGCTATAGGTGAATCGATTTTTTTTCTCCCACCCTTAATTTCTATAGAAATAAGTCAGATATTATTAATATATAAATATAATAAAATACAATTATTGTTTATTTACACTTATCTATAATTATAACATTTTATTTAGCATTTTAATTTTTTTTGTTTGAATCCCTATTCTCTGTTCAGAGACTTGTTTATTTTTAGTATCAAGATAAGTATTTATAGGTTTTTTTTTGTGTGTTGTATTGTGTATTTCAAAATTCAGTTTCCTTTAAAGTGCAACACTTCATTAAACGTAACAATATTTGAATGTAACTTCAACAAAGCGTTTTAAACTTTTTTTTTTTTTTTTTTTTAAATTGTTTGTAAGATCCCATTATATTCTTTGGCATAAAGATAATGATGAAGTGAGCTCTGCTTCTGATTCTAGATCAGTCGAGCGGAGAGGAGGTGTTCGGATCGGAGGAGGAGGAGCACGAAAGAGCGGAGCTGAGGCTCGTTCTGATTGGCCGCACAGGCTCAGGCAAGAGCGCCACAGGAAACACCATCCTAGGACGACGTCACTTCCTGTCTGCGCTGAGGGCGGGTTCGGTGACCCGCGTGTGTGAGTGTGGCCGAACGGACGAGGAGTCCAGCGGGACGATGAAGAGCGTTCTCGTCGTGGACATGCCAGGATTCGGCGACACTCGTTTCGATGCAAATCACGTTCACGCAGAGATTGCAAAATGCATTGCGCTCACAGCTCCCGGGCCGCACGCCTTCCTGCTGGTGATCCCACTCGGACGATACACGGCGGACGAAGATCAGGCTGTCACGCAAATGCTGCGCGTGTTCGGCGAGGAGGCGCTCCGCCACACAGTGGTGCTGTTCACGCATGGAGACGAGCTGGACGACGGCGGGATCGAGAGTTTCCTCGAATCGGCTCCGGAGCGACTGAAGATCCTTCTGCGCGTCTGCGGCGGACGCTACTGCGTCTTCAACAACAGAGCGCCGGAGAAGCGCGCTGAAGTGAACGCGCTGCTATTGATGGTGGATAGCATGGGCGGAGCTTGTTACACCAACAATGTGTTCCTGCACGCCGATCGTGCAATACGTGATGAGCAGCGGCGGCGCGGTCACAGCAGACGCCAGGCCCTGCGGTCCGCGCTCAGTCGTGTCCGAAGCGAAGTCGCGCTCTCCGGGAAAGTTCTGGAGCGTGTGAAAGCGCTAGTCGCGGCAGGAGCCACCGGGATGGCAGTAGGAGCTGTTTTTGGAGCCGCAGCTCCTCTGGCGGCCGCAGCGGGAGCCTCCATGATGGGCGGCGGATCGGCGGCGGCAGGCGCAATAATAGCGGCGGCGACCGGAAAGAGCGCGATGGCTCTGGGAGCGGCAACGGGCGGTGTTTTGGGAGGATCGGTGGGAGTGCTAGCGGGCGCAGAGGCCGAAGGAACAAGAGAAGCCGCGCTGGAAGCAGTGCAGCAGGTGGGTGTGGTCGGCGCTGCAGTGGTGGGCGTGGCTGCAGGTGTGGGTGGAGCTGTAGGGGCGGGGTCAGTGCTGGGGGCGGTGCTACAGGGAGGAGCAATAACTGCTGGCGAAACAGTTGCATCAAATGCGGTGGTTGCCGCAGGTAACGCCGGCGTGGGAACAACCGCGCGCATCCTGAGCGCCGTCGGCGAGATCGGAAGAGCAGCGACGGGAATCGCGCTGGCCGGAGGACTGGTGATCCGAGTGGTGAAGGAGAAAGTTCGGTCCGCTTCAGAAAACAACTACACTGAACGCAGCTCCTACGAGATCCACTGGAACAAGTGAGCAATGCAGAGTGCAGTGCTAACATTTACGGTTGCGCTGTAAGAGTTTAATCGTACACCAACTTCAAATCCTGCAACGACTATTGCCTCCTACATCAGCACTTATCGTCATTGCACTGAGTGACTAATGCTTTTCATTCAGATTTATACGACATAAGGTTTATTTGATATGTTTGGAATTTTTTACTAGTTTTTACTTTTTAATAGAAACGTGCGCAGTCACATTCAGTTACAAAGCTCATTTACTGTTAAACATGCTGTTTATTGAACAAACATTTAGTGCTCTTAAAACTGACCTGCTCAGTATTGCTGTGTTTAAATGGATCCTGACGTGTGTGATGATTGAGTTTGGACCGGTTTCGTGAGATCAGTACACGTGTGAGATTCACTGAACACTGTGTGTTTGATTTCTGAAGCTGTTGAACAAAAATAAACACATATGAATTATCTCAGCTTTGTTTTGATTTATGACACAGCACTTCAGTCTCAAACATCTGCTATTATTTCATATTTAAAGTTAATTAAATTTATATTTAATACAATAAATATATTATAATATGTATAAAGTAGTAAATGTAATACAAATGCATTATTTTACTGTCAGAAACCCAAGAATCGAAACTCAAGAATCAGCTGCTTTTTCCTTGTTAACAGTGTTTTATTAAGCCAATCGTTTTTTTTTTGTTTGTTTTTTTTTACACACTTTGTTTTAGAAAAATATTTATTTAATTTCAAGATAAGCAAAGTTTATATTTCCTAACACAGAGTCTACAAAGAAGTTTTGAATGGACTACGTTTAATATTGTTGTGGTTTATAACACAGAAAACAACCTAGAATCTAAGTTATAGTATAAATCCTTATAAAATAGGTCATCTATTACTAATATAACAATACAAGTTATCTTCCAAATGTCAACATTCATGTCCTGTTGAAGGACATTTATTGTTTGTATTGTATGTTATCAAATTGACATTATGGTTTATGATTAGCTGTCATTAGATTAAGAAAATATATACATGCAGGACATAGCATACTTAAAATAGGAAGTAGTTATTTCATAACTTTTCCTAATCTGACAAATGATTATAAAACAAAATGTCAGTTTGATAGCATAACAATACAAACTTGTCAGGAATACACATTATATAGCTGAAGATAAAAGCAGTGGCGAATAAAGCGACACGTTTGGCCGCAGTGTGTGGAGATGAAAATGATGATGATGATGATGTAACTTCAACAACAAAGACGCTCTTCAGTCATATTTACATATTCATCTTACCGCTCATTAAATATTCATTAGCCGTCTCCATTCACTCGGAGCGGCCTGGGCGGGGTTTACTTCGAGGGGCGGGGCAAATGCAAATGAGCGAAGCGCCTCTGCTCATCGACGTACTATCAGGCCACGCTCAAGCGAGCGCTCTGATTGGTCGACAGCGCCCGATCTTACGACGCCCGTGTCCAATCAGAGGCGCGAGCGCTGTTTACGAATGACGTCACTGCCGGAGCGCAAGATGGCCGCGTTCGGTCGGTAAAGCCCTCGAGCGACACCGGAACCGGAGAAACCGCGGATGCTGTGAGAGATTGACCGCGACAGAGAGCATGGACGCCGCAGAGCTGATGGACACGATGGACCCGAGTCTGTCCGAGCTGGGCGACGAGTTCACGCTGGGAGACATCGACGGTGAGCTGAGGAAGATGAGGATGAGGATGAAGCTCATAATCAAAATAAACAACACCGATGCGCTGTCTGTGTGTTTGTGATACTGAGTGTGTGTGATCAGATCAGAGCTCGGTGTTATTATGTGCTCAAACAATCCTTATGAACTCATAATACACTGTTATTATGAATACTAACTCCTAAAGCCTTCAGTAACCAGCTCCAGCTCGGAGAGTGAGTTTAGAGAAACTAGAGCAGGTTTAGAAGATGACACTAGCATGTGATTGAGATGAGTTCATCATCGGTGTTAATTATCATTAATGAGTGTGTCAGTTTGAACATCACTGTAATAAATGAAGGAATGCAGCGTAATAACACCCGTGTTGTGATTATTAGTGCGGCTATTGGTGTCTTTATTAGTGCTGTTTAGTGGGAATGTTGTTATTAGTGGTCGCATTATTGTTGTTATTGGTGTTATTAAACCTGGGTAAAGTTGGTTTTATATTCGCACATTCACACATTTCCGCGTTCAATAACTTTCTAATTATATGTGCAATAAAGCTTTTTTTTTTTTTTTTTTTTTTGCAAATTCTAATCGGCGACATCGTCAACCTACTACATTTTTTTCACAATCGATCAAAATGGTCAAGTTTTGTTTTAATGTCATACTTGTGAATGTCCGCTGAATGTCCAATGTAGTGCGGTTAACACAGTAATTGAATGCAATAGTCCGAATGTGTGAATATAAAACCAACTTTACCCAAGTGTGTTATTAGTAGTGTTGGTGTTGTGTTATTAGTGTTTTTATTGGTTTTGTTGTTGTGTTGTTGTTTTTAGTAGTGTTACTTGTGTTGTTATTGGTGTTGCTAGCGCTATTTGTGTTTTTGTTAGTCTGAGTGTTGTTGTTATTGTTGTTTTTAGTGTTGTTGTTGTTGTTGTGTCAGTCGTGCAGCAGCTCAAACACACATGCTGACGGTCCGTCAGTCGTCAGATGAAATCTCAATCATTCAGACAAACACAAACCAGAGAGCCGTGATCGATCTGTGAACCATCAGTTAATGAAGCTGAGATGAGCTGATCCGTTCTGTGTCTCACAGCAATCCTCTGTCAACACATGACAACTACAGACAGACAGACGCTGGAGCTGATGCACTCGTGTGTGTGTGTCTTATTGATTTTTATTTTACCTTTATTTAACCAGGAAGTCTCATTGAGTTTTAAAATCTCTTTTACAAGAGAAATCTGGCCAGGGTAGCAGCCATACAGTAAGACAATTATAAAATACAAGTACACATTACAACAATATTTAAACACATCCTCTTAACAAAAACAATCACAAGCTTCCAATACCACTCACTTTAATGATGCCTTTAAATTCACCAATAGACACACATTCATCTAGTTTTAGATCTTTTTGCAAGTTATTCCATGCCCAGGGTGCGTAATACGAAAATGCAGTTTTCCCCAACTCGAGGTACGTTAAAAAACAAACACTTGGAAGAGCGTGGCTGGTAATTGCCAGAACAAAGACAAAGAAGAGTACAGACATAAGCTGGAATTTACCTAACATTGCTTTATAGATAAAAATGTACCAGTGCTGTTTTCTACGTATAACTAGTGATGAAGCATGGTACACTGAATCAAGGTTCGTTAAGATAGAGGAGGCCACATGCATTTATCACCATAATCAAGCACAGTTAGGAAGGTGGCTTCTACATGTTTCTTTTTGGCATTAAAACTAAAATTATTAAATGAATTGAGAGGGTGGAGCGTGTAGCGTGTGTGTGTGTCAGATCTGAAACTGATCTTCATTATTCAGACGTATCTGAATCATGTTTAAGATGTGTTGTCCCATGGTTTCTTGGTGAAATAGGTCACTGTCGTGGTATTACTGGTTGGTTTGGTCCGGTGCGAGCAGAGACTGGTTTCATCTGCCGCAGGTGTGACTGTATCAGTCATTACTGTAATTACACCATAAACCAGTCAAACCGACACACCAGTGTCTGATACGAGTGTGTGTTATCAGTCATTATTTCTCAGCTCTGACCTTCATCTCATAATTACAGGTCAAAGGTCAGGGTCAGGACTGTGTTAGTTGCTGCCAGACAGCAGTTGACCTTTTTCTAAGCCCCGCCCCTTTCAACTTTATACAGCTTCTTGTAATAATAAACTGGATGTCCGTGAATGTGATTATCAGTGGTTTGTAATGCGACGTGATGAACTCTTATTGCTGCTGTTTTGAAGGTCAGTGTGTTCGATTGACCCTGACGGGATCTGCTCATCAACATACTGCTGGAGTTATTAATCTCGGTCATATTCAGACGTTAATCTTCACATCTGTGTGTGTTTTGTGTCATTCAGAGATGCTGCAGTTTGTCAGTAATCAGGTGGATTTCCCGGATCTCTTTGAGGATCAGATGGGGGGCGGAGCCGTGGCTCCAGTGAAGCCCCTCCCACAGACGGCCCCCAGCGCTATACTGACACCCCCGCACACGCCCGTACAGACCAGCAGTCACACGCAGATGCAGACACAGACACGCACACCACCGCTGCTGCAGCCGCGACCCCAGCCAATCACACAGGTGAGCCTGACCACACCCCCTTACACATGACCACACCCCCACACGGACACACCCATCACGCTCTGACCACAAATCATCACAAACCCTCTGAACACACACTCTGACAACACCCCCTCTTACTCATGACCACACCCCTCTCTCTGAACACACTCTCGGACAGCACCCCCTCATGCTCTGACCACACCCTCTTACTCATGACCACACCCATCTCTCTGAACACACGCTCTGACCACACCCTCTTACTCATGACCACACCCCTCTCTCTGAACACACACTCTCAGACAACACCTCCTCATGCACTGTATAACATCACTGAAGATGAACACACTAGGTGTGTTCATCTTGAAGCAGCGCTGCGCAGAATGATCAGTGTATGACATCAAAGTACCGTATGGAACGATTTTCCGGACTATTTTCAAATGGAATTGCAAATTGTATTTTCAATTGCGTTTTCCATATGTGGGTGCATAAATTGTGACATAATCCAAATGCAATTGCAAATCTTGCATTACCGTTTGCATTTTCGCTTTCGCGAACGCACAGTGACTTCCACATTTCAAATGAAAAAGCAAAGTCTATTTGCAACTGTATTTCCTATGTCTTAAGAGTTATGAACCTGTCATATTTAAATTTATAATTTAACCTTCTTGGCACAATACATAATTCTGTCTTTTTACCCCAAATACAGCGATTATCCCCTGATAACAGCAGGAGCAACAACGGTACACACAATAGGTCAAAATTCACTATTACCCAAACGCTTTTCACCTGTCTCAACATCTCTCACTGTTTCTGTCACTCTGATGGATGCAAGTGAGAAAACAGACAGTGCAATTCTACACTTATTACAGTATATTTTATTCCTTTCTTTTAATCTGTAATAGTATGGAAGTTCTAAGTGGCCATGCATATTATCGTTTTTTCTTTCTTTTTTCTCGTGATCATGACTTAATTTAGTCTACTGTTGCTATATTAACAAATGCAACCTTGACAGGGACATTCTAAAATGCTTAACCTGGCTTAATCTGTTAATTGAGAGTGTTTTTAAAAGACCAAACTCAGCGTGAATGATCAACAGATGACCGTGCACTCTTCTTGTGGACATTTCAGCAAATGTTGCTTCACTTAGAAATAACGTCTACAATAAATAAAATAAATATAGGCTAATCAAACACTGCTGATTTTGTCCAGAGTTAGGCTACACTAAACATTTTATTTGTGTAATTAACATGTTTAAATGGTCTAAAAACAACGCATTCAACACTTCAGAAGAATGCAGAGAAGAGCCTATTCTAAAAATTCTTAAGCTGCTTGGATTCAATTTACTTTAATTCAGTTTACTCACTTCGTTTAAAATAAAATTATATATAATAATAATTTGTGATTTTTATTAGTCATGTAGGATAGGCTGCGATATCGTGTGCGTTACAAGCTTGGGATGCTGTTGTGTGTGGTTTCCTACAAAGAAATGTAGAAAATACAAAAGATAAGGCTACAACACTGTATAACATCACTGAACTAATATTTAAAATTTATAAGTTAATTAAATGTCAGTAATAAACTGCATAATTTATAGCGATCACGAAGAAGGTCCTCTGTCCCAAACGTGTACAGTAGGCTATAGTTGATACAGTATACAACTCCCCATCAGTAGTTCTATACTGCCACCTGCTGGCGCAGTTGTGTAACTTAGTGAACAACTTTTGTTATGATGAGATCACGAGAAAAAGAAGTCGTGATAACGAGAAAGCAACTTTTGTTATGTAGAGATCACGACAAAAATAAAGTCTTTTTGGTGACGCTTTGGTGCCACGGGACACGTGCTCCATAACGGATTAAAACTGTTGAATAATATATAAAGTAAGGTGGAAAATGGGTAAATAAATATAGATTGGCACTGTTTTGTTTGCTTACAAATAAAATGTACTGTACTAAGTGTAGAATTGCACTGTCTGTTTTCTCACTTGCATCAATCAGAGTGAGAGAAACAGTGAGAGATTTTGAGACAGGTGAAAAGCGTTTGGGTAATAGTGAATTTTGACCTATTGTGCGTACCGTTTGTGGCTCTGTTATCAGGGGATAATCACTGTATTTGGGGTAAAAAAGACAGAATTATGTATTGTGCCAAGAAGGTTGCACTGTCTGTTCGTTAACACAGACACGAACTGATTGGCAGCTGCCTTTAGCGGAGGCTTTACCAATTACCTCCGCTGATCAAAGCATTCGGCACGGTCGTCTGTGAGTGATGTCACTTCCCAAAACAAACACGCCCCCTAGTTTAATCCCGCCCCCTCACATTGATTGACAGCTTTCAGTGTAGACATCGGAAATTCAAATGCAAAAGGAATTGCGATTCCATTTGAGTTTTGACGGGTTATATGCGTGGCGCAGAGAGAGTGAAAAAGCAAATGTGGTAATTAATATTGCTATTTAAATATGACAGGTTCATAACTCGTAAGAGATGGGAAATACAGTTGCAAATAGACTTTGATTTTTCATTTGTAATGTGGCAGTCACTGTGCGTTCGCGAAAGTGAAAATGCAAACGGTAATGCAAGATTTGCAATTGCATTTGGATTATGTCAATTTATGTCAGTTTATTACTGACATATGGAAAACGCAATTGAAAATATAATTTGCAATTCTATTTGAAAATAGTCCGGAAAATCGTTCCATAGTACCACGTGAGCGATTCGAAACCATAAGGATCCATCTGCCCTCTTATTGCTCTCGCGGTATTTTGATGTCATACACTGATCATTCTGTGCAGCACCGCTTCAAGTCGAACACACCTATTCTCATGCTCTGAACACACACTCTGACAATGCCCCCTCATGTTCTGACCACACCCCCTTACAGATGGCCACACCCCTCATTCCTTGACCACACCCACTTGTGCTGACCACACCCCCACATGAACACATCTCTCAGTATTTGGCCACACCCCCTTGTACTGACCATGCCCACATGGTTTGATCACACCCCCTTGTGTGTCTGGATTCGATGATTTTATGTATACTTTGATTTGACTCAGTCACTCCTGACGCAGACGCAGACGTTCCCTATGCAGACGCTGGCGGTGCAGACTCCAGCGCAGCCGCAGACGGTGATGATGACAGCCACGCCGTCACACCGATTCATCCAGAACCAGGTGATCTGCCAGCAGAACCCCGGCGCCGGCTTCCAGGGTGAGACTCAAGCACACACACACTGACATATGGACAAAAAATTATATCTCCATGTTTTCTGGGATTTTATTAATAACAATACTTATATGATATTTAGCTGAGTGTGTTATTGTGCTGATATCTTAAGAACTGCCGTGGACAGCTGTCTCCTAAAGTTTCTGATATATATATATATATATATATATATATATATATATATATATATATATATATATATATATATTTTTTTTTTTTTTTTTTTACGTTTTATACCTTTTGGTTTTTACCTTTTTTATACATTTGGGCTGTTACCAAGCAATTAAAATCAGTATCAACAATATTAAATGCAGAGGAAACAGAAGCTGTGTCTGAAGTGGCATTTAGATGTATTTACACACTGTTTAATGCAGGCCATGAATGCATTTAACATGCAAGTACAAATGCTTAAATAATGTTTTGATATTTTAAACATAAAACATTCAACATTGATATTTGAAATCACAGAGAACATTAAAAGATACTTTAAATGTGAAATTAAAACCGCCAGCAGGTGGCAGCAAGTCACTGTTAATAAGTGTTAATTATTTTTGTTGGCAAAATAGAGCAAAAACAGGCAATATGGTGTCTAAATCATAAGTCTCTTAATATTAATTTGTTTACTGAACTGTTGAATAAAATCAATATCACATCTGTAAATATGCTGATTTAAAAAAAAAAAAAAACCCGACACTCTTCGTGTCATATTAATTAACTACAGTCAAACCAAAATTTATTCAGACACCTTCTACATTTCTCACATTATCAGTTTATTCACTATAGTTTAGAACATGGTAATAAAATATGACAAGAACTCAGAGTTAATCTGTTTCAGAACAAATTCATCTTGATAATGTCAGATAACTTTGATAGAAAGGTATGTAATGAATTCGGTTGAATAGCTGTCAGCTGTTAAATTTAAGTACACAATTAGATAATACCAATTTAGCTCAACCAATTACCAAGCAATGCTTGACTTTGTTCAGTCTGTGGTGTAAAAAGGTCGCATTAGCAATTAAAGAAAAAACACTTCAGCAAAACATGCTCAGGTCAAAGTGTCTAAATAATTTTTGATCCCAAATTTTACTGGTAGTCCACTGAATAAAGAATTTTTGGGTATAATATGCCACAGTTCACTTTATTTTGCTTCCTCACTTACATTTACGAACTATGTCTGAATATTTATTGGTTTGACTGTATGTGAAATGATATAAATATCTTGAATTTTGTGATCATTTTAAATTAGGGGTGTAACGGTACATGTATTTGTACCGGAAATTTTCGGTACGTGTCTTTTGGTTCGGTACGCACGTGTACCGAACAAATTGATTCATTTTTTCCAGGAAATTCAAACAATAAATGCCATTTTGCCGCTTTCAGAAAGACATCATTAAAACAGCTTGTAAACAAAATGTCACGCAGCATTTCATTTACCTCAGGCAAGTCATCAGTGTTCACAGCTCGTTATTTGCTAGAGAAATTTTGAGAAATATTACACTATGTACTTAATTATATTTCACTTAGCCTGTTAGTGATGTCTTGATTATTTAATGTATGTTTAAAAATAAAGTTATGACAGCCACTGTATAAATGAATATATTTCAACAACAAATAGAAATTGTATAATTTAGAAGTTAATTTAAAAACTGCATTATGTGCAATTTACATGTTTGCATACAAATTTTTAATTCGAATGCTGATTATTATAGTTAAAAGTAAATAGTAATTGAATTTAAGTTTGGGCTCTGTTGTTAATTGTAACCTTACAGTAATGTAAAAGGGCTCCCTATAGTTCAGGGGCCTCATTTATAACCGCTGCGTACGCACAAAACCTGCCCTGAAAGAGGCGGACGCCACTTCCTACGCAAAAGGTGGGATTTATAAAAACAGTGCATTAATGCAGGCGATTCATTTTTTCAATTTTAAGTTTTTTTAATTTGATTTGAATTGTTTAAAACGATTGGAACACTATTTGGCCAGTCTTAAAGAATGTGATCAGTTCTGTTCTAAAATATTTATCTGATAACTGTTTTAAACAATTTTGTTTTTATGGAAACTTTGATATATTTATTCTAAAACATAACAAGGATATTGGATTATTTTTATCAATAAAAATAAATGTATGGCACAAATGGCATTTACAGTATAGTCCGTATCTGATATTTCCTTAATGTCTTGCAGCTTTGACGGTGTTAAACATGGTGTCACGTGGATGGGAATATGCATGGAAATGATATGCAGATGAGGTTATGCATAGTAAAACTAGGCGTTGTAAGCTCCATATATGGTGATTTCGGGGAGGAGACGGGGTGGAGATGCACGTATGCACAATCTTCCCCTGACTGGGATTTATAAAGGGATTTTCACGCAGGTTCCGGCGCATGGTTTTATAAATCTGAAAACTTTTGTGCGTACGCAAAATCTAACTTTTGTGCCTACGTACACTTTTAGGATGAAATCTACGGAGAGTTTTATAAATGAGACCCCAGAGCAGAAGCTGAGGTAGATTTTTATTGTAATTGAATTTATTTAAAGAAAAAGCTGTTTGTTCAGTAAACCATTGTTTAATTTATATATATATATATATATATATAATATATATATACAGTGGGTACGGAAAGTATTCAGACCCCCTTAAATTTTTCGCTCTTTGTTATATTGCAGCCATTTGCTAAAATCATTTAAGTTCTTTTTTTTTTCCTCATTAATGTACACACAGCACCCCATATTGTCAGAAAAACACAGAATTGTTGACATTTTTGCAGGTTTATTAAAAAAGAAAAACTGAAATATCACATGGTCCTAAATATTCAGACCCTTTGCTCAGTATTTAGTAGAAGCACCCTTTTGATCTAATACAGCCATGAGTCTTTTTGGGAAAGATGCAACAAGTTTTTCACACCTGGATTGGGGATCCTCTGCCATTCCTCCTTGCAGATCCTCTCCAGTTCTGTCAGGTTGGATGGTAAACGTTGGTGGACAGCCATTTTTAGGTCTCTCCAGAGATGCTCAATTGGGTTTAAGTCAGGGCTCTGGCTGGGCCATTCAAGAACAGTCACGGAGTTGTTGTGAAGCCACTCCTTCGTTATTTTAGCTGTGTGCTTAGGGTCATTGTCTTGTTGGAAGGTAAACCTTCGGCCCAGTCTGAGGTCCTGAGCACTCTGGAGAAGGTTTTCGTCCAGGATATCCCTGTACTTGGCCGCATTCATCTTTCCCTCGATTGCAACCAGTCGTCCTGTCCCTGCAGCTGAAAAACACCCCCACAGCATGATGCTACCACCACCATGCTTCACTGTTGGGACTGTATTGGACAGGTGATGAGCAGTGCCTGGTTTTCTCCACACATACCGCTTAGAATTAAGGCCAAAAAGTTCTATCTTGGTCTCATCAGACCAGAGAATCTTATTTCTCACCATCTTGGAGTCCTTCATGCGGGCTTTCATGTGTCTTGCACTGAGGAGAGGCTTCCGTCGGGCCACTCTGCCATAAAGCCCCGACTGGTGGAGGGCTGCAGTGATTGTTGACTTTCTACAACTTTCTCCCATCTCCCGACTGCATCTCTGGAGCTCAGCCACAGTGATCTTTGGGTTCTTCTTTACCTCTCTCACCAAGGCTCTTCTCCCCCGATAGCTCAGTTTAGCCGGACGGCCAGCTCTAGGAAGGGTTCTGGTCGTCCCAAACGTCTTCCATTTAAGGATTATGGAGGCCACTGTGCTCTTAGGAACCTTAAGTGCAGCAGAAATTTTTTTGTAACCTTGGCCAGATCTGTGCCTTGCCACAATTCTGTCTCTGAGCTCTTCAGGCAGTTCCTTTGACCTCATGATTCTCAATTGCTCTGACATGCACTGTGAGCTGTAAGGTCTTATATAGACAGGTGTGTGGCTTTCCTAATCAAGTCCAATCAGTATAATCAAACACAGCTGGACTCAAATGAAGGTGTAGAACCATCTCAAGGATGATCAGAAGAAATGGACAGCACCTGAGTTAAATATATGAGTGTCACAGCAAAGGGTCTAAATACTTAGGACCATGTGATATTTCAGTTTTTCTTTTTTAATAAATCTGCAAAAATGTCAACAATTCTGTGTTTTTCTGTCAATATGGGGTGCTGTGTGTACATTGAGGAAAAAAAATGAACTTAATGATTTTAGCAAATGGCTGCAATATAACAAAGAATGAAAAATTTAAGGGGGTCTGAATACTTTCCGTACCCACTGTGTATATGTGTGTGTATATATATATATATATATATATATATATATATATATATATATATATATATATATATTAGTGCTGTCAAAATTAGTGCAGTAATGCTGGCGATTAATTTTTTCAGTTTAACGCGTTAAAAATATTTAACGCAATTAATGCAGGGGCGGATCTAGGTTTGACCACCCCACTCACAACTGCTGTTTCTGTCACTTTTTTTCTTGACAAGAAGTGAATTTATTCAGTCGCAGAACGTCTTTACGATCACATCAAACAAGAGACGTTTCAGACCCACGCTCCAACTTTATTTTAGCGGCAGGCGCTAGTCAAACGAGAGCGGAGACAGTACTGTACTCGCAGCGCGTGATCTTCAGTTACACGCACAAAGGCGCCGATGCACTGCAGCCTATATGTTTTCATATCAAACGCGCTAAATAAACTACGTGCATTAAATGTCATGATCAGTTAAGTCATGAAGTTACCAAAAAAGTGATTAAAGCTCCCCTAAAACTGTGCATGCATGTAATATATTATACTGTATATGAGTTACATTAAAAACATGTCTCTGAAATGGTTTTCAAAACTGTCCTGGAGCAGCCCAGCACTGTCTCCCTCATCTACTCACCTGATTCAACTCGTCAGTTCATTACAAGAGACTTTAAGACCTGAAGTGTGTCAGAAAAGGTGAAGAGAGTTGAGAGAAAATGTGATGCGTGTCAGATCCGCGTCACGTTCAGCAGAGGCAGCTTTTAAAGAAATAACAGCCAAAACAGTAACCAGTTGCTGTGATGTCTGTTCATTAAAGAACAAAGAAAAAGAGGAAATAAATAACTTTTATAGCTTTAAGGATTCATCTATATTTAATTTAGAATTTAGTGTTTGATAACTTCAATTTCAATTTCTGTGTAGGCCTATTTCTGCTGGAGGGCACAGGTAAATATGACATT
>CM077218.1:54475328-54487828 GCA_039654775.1 Spinibarbus caldwelli
GTAATAACTATAATTGACGTAATATTTAAGTAATAATTATTTATATTGATTAAAGTAATTAATTTAATTAATATTAATTTAATTTAATTATTTTTAATTATTATATACTCATTTTTAAAGTATAATAGATCTATCTAAAAATATATAAATAAGCATAATTGTTATTGTTAAAATACTCAATATGGTACAGTAGTGTTATTAGGTTATAACTTAATATAACGTATAAAGTATTATTTATAATAATAATAATAATAATAATAATAATAGTAATACTTTTTTTACAGTTCAATAGTATTATTAATGTTGCTTTTAATAATTTAAAAATAATTTTAAATAACTTATTTTTTTCGATTCAATATTAATATTACTGTTATTATACTGTTTATTATTTTACATTTAGTTTTCATATTTTAATCAAATGAAAATATTTAAGTAATAAAAGTAATAATGCTTATTACTCTTATTTCTGTTATATACAAACTTCATATTTAACAGAATATTCTTCATTGATTTAATTATAGTGTATTAAAAACACCTTAGTTATTTTATTTTCAGTTGTGATTGTTTTTTCGTATTGGCACTATTTATATTTTAAACCATGTGTCACATAGATTATATAGACTTGAGTTTGATGGAAAGCATTGAGCAGGATTTAGATCTTATTCATCAATTGGTTAATTGACACTAGTCGTTAGTTGCAGTGCTAATGAGACACTAATGAGTTGTTGACATGTTGAATCTGTGCATGTGTGTTTTAGGCTGCCCAACTGCAGCAGCGATAAAGAAAACGCCCGTCATTCCTCATCCCTCCGCCTCCGCAGCCAATCAGAGGCCACCTCCACCACCGCAAACCCCACCCACCGCAAATTCGACTATGTTGAGCTGTCGCCCGTAGCCCCGCCTTCAACCCCTGCCTCCACCAATCAGAGAGAGTCGGGGGAGGGGCAGGTGAGAGAGCACAGCCAATGGCAGGAGCGGCCGCGTGAAGACGCCCACAACCAGTGGGAGGCGGTGCTTTCGCGGAAGGGGGCGGGCCAGCAGTCAGAACAGAGACGAATAGAGGAGGAGATTGAGAAGAAGTGGGCGGAGTTTGAGCGGCTGCCACTCAAAGAGACGAGGTCACTCCCACCGATGGGCTCGCGGTCGAGCCTGTCAGCCAATCAGGCGCTGGAGAGGGAGGTAGTGCGTGAATAAAGTCTATCTGCTCTCATGAATGACTTTATGAGAACTGAATAGAACACAGAGAGACTGGTTAACCCTTATATAATGCATTTCTGAACTGAAGAAATTCGGAAAAATTAAGAAACGCACCTTTTTGGTGGGAACCAAACTTTGAAAATACGTCAAAGCTATCAAAATACATTATTCACATGATATTATGCTGATATTCGGGGGAAAAAAATGTATTCCCGTGTTTGTCCATGTGTAAAATATATTTATTATATTCTTTTAGCCTCTTTCCATAACTCTCACATAGTTTTTTTTTCAATGCTGCATGCAAAACTGAACCTACTTCATGATTGTAAAATATGCGCAATTTAGTTTGAAAACATTCCAGAGTAATATATATGTTGAGATCGAATATGTAGTTTTCATAAAATGCTAAAATGTTTACACATTCACAAGTATTTATCAGATTCAATGTTTTTGGTTGAAAAGCTATTAAGTAATGACTATTTCATAAGCTTATGTTCCCAGAAAACAGGCTTGTGCGTTATAAGGGTTAACAATCACCTGCACAAATGACTGTATGAGCTTTATAAAGACCTTATCCACAGTCATTTGTTCTTCTCTGTGTGTGTGTGTGTGTGTGTGTGTGTGTGTGCATGAGCGTTTCACACTTCCTGTCCAGTGCACCTGCACTCCCTACAGGAGGCTTTACCTCTGCCTGTCTCTCTCTCCTGCAGGTGGCGTCTCTGAGGCAGCAGCTGGCGGAGCTGGGGGCGGGACCGGGGAGGGGGGCGGGTCACTGTGGGGCGGAGTCTGGCTGTGGGGTGGTGCTGCAGCAGATGGAGCGCACACACAGGGAGGTGCTGGAGGAGCTGGAGAAGCAGCATTCGCAGCAGATCAGTGTACTGGAACGGGAACGAGACGCACTGCTAAAGGAGGAGAGCGACGCCACCGCACGCGGTACTGACCAATCACTGCAGAGCACGCTCTATAGTGGGCGGAGCTTCACTGTCTGCACATTTTCATTTTCTGGATTGGTTTTTTTTTTCATTTGAATTTTTCTAGACTCTGTTTTTATCCTTAAATGTAAAAAAAAAAAAAACAACAATCAAAAAGCATGTCTAGTTAATTGAAAACATGAAACTTACACAATTTACCAGCAATTTATTAAAAGTTGAACAAAAATGACATTTTTAAGGCCCTATGAAATACGTATTTTTTTTCCCCTCAAATTCAGTTATTTTTACCAAATTCTGTTTTCCATTAATTTTCTGGATTCCATTTCAATGGGTTCATGAAATTTTCTCTGGATAACTAATTTTATAAAAAAAATATTAAGTAATTAACCTGTTATTTTATTTATTTATGCATTTATTTATTTTCAGAAATACTGTTGTGTATTTATATTTTTCTGGGCAATGCAATCTGGTAAATATTTTTTCTGGTAAATATTCCTTTAAAAATAATGTTTTAAAGGGCTCCAGACTGCGACCATTTTTTCTGCCAGTGCGACTAATTTTTGTGAGTGATTGCACTGGCGCGACCACCGTGTTGTTCAACTCCTAAGCGCTGCCATTTCGGTAGCATATGAGAAACGGCAAACAAAACGAAAGCGAAACTAAACCGCGCTACGTTTCAGCTGTGCAGCGCGGACCGTTTATCAGCTCGGACTGCGACGCAAACAAACTTGTCCGAGCTCAGAACAGCTTTACTCGGGAGCAAAAGTTGATTTCGTGACACTGTTACTGCACAGATGCAACAGTGCTGCGAGATCCAGTGAGAAGTGTTTGAATTCGCCGCAGAATGAATAAAGTTGCTGCGAGATCTAGTGAGTCATTCAAATTCTGCACAGAATTCTCTGTTATAAACAGCGCTGACGTACGTCAGAAAACCAGAAGTATTAATGCTAACTATAACCATGGTGTTGTGGTAGAAATAGTTGAATGCATTGCATTATTCATTTCAGGGTTTGTACAACCTTTTGAGAGAGAAATTCAAGCACTTTTCAATGACTTTCAAGCATTTCACACTATTTCTATTCCATATAACTATTTCCAGCACTTTAAAGCTCTAAAATGATACAATCTGAATGTTATTTTTAATGGGATGTCCAAAATATACTTTGTGGTAAACAAACACTTATGTAAAATTAAAAAAAAAATACATCAAATCACAATTATAACCAGTAGACCGCAGCAGAGGAGCACTTATCGGCTTATTAGTCATTCATTTCCACTTTTTCTCTATATTTTGAAAATCACTATTATAAAATATAATCATCAAATCATCAGATGTTGTCAGAATTGTACACTTATTTTGTGTATGAAGTAAGAAAAGTCACAAAGTGCCATGAAAAACACTTTTTGCAACTAAATCTCACATAATCACTGAAGTTGGTCAGTTCCATATAATACTATAGAAGAATAATAGCACATTTTATAAGAGTGGAATATATACATTTTCTATATAAAAATTAGATTTGGCACGTTACTGTTGTTAATAAAAGTAAATTTTGTATGCATCCCAACTCAAGCTTCGTGCTTTACTGTCAAATCTGTATAAACATGAAAGAAACAAGAAATGAGCATGTAATAGTAACTGTACTTATTAATGCAAAACAATAGTAATTTTATGATTAAATAATCTGTATATTAATACTCCGACACACAACCCCCAGTGCTACCAAATCGGCTCCTGGCGCCACCATCTGTAGAACTCAATGGCCCTGGTGCCACTGCTCTCAAATGTTAGTCTGGAGCCCTGTTTTCATATTCATTTAATAACTATCATTATCCCTACAATAAGTAATATATTTCTGTCACAGTTTCTTCCAGTTAAACCACACTTTTATTTTGACCGGTTTCTGTTTGTATATGATATATGACGATAGTTTTTCTCAAATGAAAGGGTAAAATGCTCATGAAGTGACACTGAGAGCAGTTCTGGAGATGTTGTTCATGTATTGATGTCCTCACTAGTGAAACAGCAGAGGCTAAAAACACAGCGAGCGTCAAGCGCGCTTCAGCATGTTTGTAGTAAACGAAACCGCGATCCTGCGTCATTCATTCACACAGACGCGCAGAATATTCATATTTAAACAGTATTTTTGCAGCTTAATATTTGCAGACCCTAGTCCATATTGTGTGTTTAAGTGTACTGACTTTTTTTGATTTCTTTGTTAAAAATTTGGCAAATTCAGTGACATTCCGCGTTATACAGTAAATTCTGTCTTTATGACTGGATTCCGTTCACAGAAATCATAGGGTCCTAATGTGTGCATGAATACAAGAGTGTTTGCTGCTGGACTCCTACAGTGTGTGTTCAGTTCTGTGGTGATCAGTGTTAGCCGTAGTGCTCCAGTGGTGTACGTGTGTGTGTGACACAGTGTGTTTGTGCTGTCAGTGATGGAGGCGCTACAGAAAGCACACAGAGAAGAGCTGGAGAAAACCACACAACTCAGAGAGACACATGGGACGGACTCACACACACTCGACAAACAGCAACAGTGAGTACACACACATTATAACACATACACACACACTCACACACACGTGCGCTGCAGGAGTGGCGTCTGGAGCTTATCTCTGTGTGTGTGTGTGTAGGGCGGAGCTGGCGTCCCTGCGGCGGGAGCTGGCGTCTCTGTCGGAGCGATACTCTCAAAAGTGTGTGGATCTGAAGCGAGCGCAGCAGCACAATCTGGATGCAAAGCGACTCGTGAGCCAGAAAGACACACAGATCGAGCAACTGAAGAGAGACAACCAGGTACTACATAAAAACCTCCAAACACCAACAAAAACTTCAGTCTGAGCACACAGAAGCTTAAAAGCAACCCCGGGTATTAAAGCCCTAAACACACTGCACGATTTTCATCTGTCCCAGACGAACGACTGGCATTGTGAAGCAATCACGGCAATTTCTGATTGGCCACGATTGTTTCACGATGCCAATTTTTTATCTGGGACAGCTGAAAATCGTGCAGTGTGTTTAGGGATCAAGACTTGTATGGCCTAATATAATGTAAATGATGTCTCACTGAAATATGTAGCAAAAAACCCATGAAAGATTTATGTTATTTAATAAATTCACAATCGTTTTATACATATTTTGGACTATGGGGGGTTCCATTGTTCTGATGACGTCAAATGGTTGCACTTGGTGAACTATACTGCTGCTACTTGTTCCTATTTTTACCAATAATATGTTTATTTAAATAATAAGTTTTTTTTATATAGTGCCTTTCCAGGGCTCAAGGATGCTTTACAATGTACGTTCAACAAGAAAAGAATAACACTGAAAGGGTAGACAATAATGACAAACAATAGTTAGTAGAAACAGTAAAAGAGCATTATATAGATGGGGGAAACATACAGCAGAAAAGAGACAAGCACAACAAATACAAAACTTGTAATCTGCAAATGGAGCTAGCAAGTAAGCCAATGAAGAGGCCATTACAGTTATCAAGGCATGATGTAACAAATGCATGGATAACAGTTTCAGTGTCTTTAACACTGATGAAGGGACGGAGCTGGGCAATGCGACAGATGAAAGAATGCTGATTTGGTGATAAGAGTTTATGTAAGCCTGAAAGGAGAGAGAGGAATCGAAGAGTACACCTAAATTTTTAAAATTTCTTGATGGTTTGATGTAAGAACAAGTGATTTCACAGGTGAAATTAATAGGAATATTGCTAGTGAGTGATGGAGTTCCAATAAAAAGTATCTCAGTTTTGTCAATTTTAAGTTTTCGAAAATTTAATTTAATCCAATGTTTTATTGTGTTCACACAAGCAGAGATTTTGTCAGTTTGGACAGGGTGAGCAGGTGTACAGATAGTGTATAACTGGATGTCATCAGTGTAAAAGTGATAATTTAGATCATGACGGTGTAAGATTTGACCAAGAGGCATTATGTAAATTATGAATAATAATGGCCCGAGAACAGAGCCCTGGGGAACATCTTGCTTCAGGGGGACAGTAGGTGATCGAAAATTCTTTACTGCAATGTAAAATTGCCTTTCAGAGAGAGAAGAAAACCAAGAAAGACCACAACACAACTCGGAATACACAAATAAAATACTGATATGATGACCACAGCTACTGAAAGAGCTTACAGGTGGAGATGGATATAATCATAGACTTAAACCAAATGCCGTACCATTGATTTTTCCTCACAAGGAGTGTAAACGCCTCTGGATCTTGAGGGAAATCTGTGCTGAAAAACTCTCAGTGGCCGTGGCATCATGATTAGCATCGGCATGCTTACATGCTAACAGGATGACATAGCATTTCTTATCTCCGCCATTTGTAAGCTCTTTCAGTGGCTGTGGTCTACTAAAAGCCTCAAAAGCATCAGGGCTAAAGTGGAGAGAACAGAGTGGGTCTTCAGGGAGTTTTATTCATCCACAGGCATCTTCGCATTCTTTTCTCCTCTTCTTATCGCTAGGAAAGCGGTGAAGTCTTACATCGCTTCTCTTGTTGCCCTTCGACTGAAAATTAAAACCAAAAGCCACACAATGTGGCATCCTATCAGTGTTTTATTTTCTGAGTTGTGTTGCGGTTAAAAAGTTCCAGTCACTGTCACCGATGCAGAATGGTTTTCTACTACATATTTCAGTACGTTACGTTATATTGACACCCATGGTTCACAAACACACTGTTGGTTCTGTCTCGATCAAATGTAAACATCTGGGAAAGAAATCGCATGTGTATTAATACACTGATCTGTGCATTACTGTATAGTTCTAGTTCAGCAGCCTAATATGAGAATCGGTAGAATCTATATCAGAGATCCTCAAATCTGGCCCATGAGATCCACTTTCCTGCAGAGTTTAGCTGTAACCCTAACCAAACACACCTGAACATGCTAATCAATGTCTTCAGGATCATTAGAAAATCACAGGTAGGTGAGTTTGATCAGGGTTGGAGCGAAACTCTGCAGTAGATTGGCCCTCCAGGGTAAGATTTGAGGAACCCTGATCTATATTATTCGTACCATTAATAATATGCAGTTTTATTCATTTATTTATTTTTTTACATTTGATTGCTCCATTTGTTACTTGAATGCTTTTAAGAATAGCTACTGTACCTGAAAAATTTAAAGCGGTTTATTATATATCTCGCAGTTTATTATATATCTTTTATATCTCAATGTCATCAATGCCAAAAAAAACATGATCACATAAACAATTCGATATAAATATTATTTATAAAGGTGTACAAAACTTTTTATTTTTGTGCAAAAGATAAGCTAAGAGGAATATTCCATCTTCAAAGGTAAGCTCATTCAACAGTTTTTGTAGCAATGTTTTTTTTATAAAATAATAATACTAACGAACAGTCTTTACAAATAAATCTCTTGGTTAGCGAGGCAGAAATAAATGTAAGGGTAAATAAAGAACTGGTTGTTTCAATAAGTTTTGCACAACTTTACTCTTTAATTCAAAATCTGTTTAAAAAGGGTAATGTTTGATGTATTTTGAGGTCAGAGATGTGGGAACGATGAAGAGAGAGAGGGCAAACATTTAGCATTTTAGGTCAGCATTGCTGTCTAATCAGCCAATATTATCTTCAATAGCCTGCAGAGCACTTCATCTTTTATAACAAATGTATTAAATCGTGATTTTTGTAAAATTTTTGTGAAACATTACTGTTTTGGACATATAAGGTAAAAATATTTTATGAAATACCTTAAAGTAAGTACATATGAGCATAAGTAATTTCCCACTTACCTGTTTGCATCTCTTTGAGCGTTAATGTGCGTGTGTGTGTGTGTAGGACCTCCAGGCGCGTCTGTCGGAGGAGGTGAAGGTCATTCGGTCTCTGGTCACAGGTCAAGGGTCAGACGGAGTGACTGACAGCACTGAGAGGTCGTGGTGTGAGACACAGGTGACGCAGTGACTCCCTTTCACTCACTGTAATGTGTTTCTGTCACATATCACACATATCCAGACAGAACAGTGTGGAAATGAATCAAGAGCTTGTGATTCTGAATCAAATGTATTTGTGAAATCTGTGTCAGTAACTAGCCCTATTAGCCGAGTGCTGTCAAAACACGAGTGAATAAAAGAACACAGAGTATACATGTTCCTCAGTAATGATTTGTTGATTATGTAATGGATCAGATGTTCATGAAGGACAGGAAGTGAGGTGATCATGCTCCTGGCTGTTCCTGATCAGTTTAGGGATATTCTGAAGTCACTTGAAATAAGATGCCTGATGTGTTGTTTCTTGTGTGTGTGTGTGTGTGTGTGTGTGTGTGGCAGGTGCTGCTGCGTGTGAGAGAGAATGAACTGCAGTACTTACAGAAGCAGCTCAGCAGCCTCCGCAACCAGCTGCTCTTCCTCACCACGGTAACACACCTGTGTGTGTGAGAGTGTGTGTGTGTGTGTGCAACCCTCTACATTCACTCGCATATGTGACTAAATCTTCACTCTGGGCGACTAAATGATGTCTAATATTAGCCAATGGCTAATAAATGCTCAGATTTTACTTGTCAGTGTGTGAGTTGGAGGCTAACACCGTGTCCTAACTACACACGATGCGACAAGATTCAGCGACAAGCAATTTGGGTGTCCACACCAGACGCGACGCGACACCTCGACACGACAGAATCAATCAAATGTCACAGCCAATCAGAAGCGTGTGTGGGCGGGCTCTCTCTGGAAGCGCACTGTTCTTGCAACGAAATGGATGCGTTTATAATTTAATTCATAAACATTAAACCTTTTTAACATCATTAAATGTTCATGCTGAGTGACTGATAACATCTTTGTCATGGAATACACTCGTTGGTTCGCAGTGAGCTCACAGTTTTAACGTATATCTTTGCTTTAATTTATTTTCAAGATCTGAGGTAAACTATCTGTTGTTGCTTTCAGTATGGCTTTAAGGTCACGCAATATGATATTTAAACTCATATTAGACACGTTTAACTTTGAAAATTACATAATCATAATCACCTGAGATTATCTACTGTCATATATTTTGTATGTTGTTGTTCCAGCCGCGACATCGCGGAAATAGAAACCGTTTCTAAATTAGAAATTTCGCATCGCCGTCGCGGCTAGTTAGGACAAAAACTCTGATTAACATGGAAAAGATACCTTTTATCGCGTCGTGGCGTTACGTGTAGTTAGGACACGGTGTAAGTATATAAGTTTAGCACAGATATATTTTCACTCTCCCAACACTCTGACTGAGCGCTTCAGAGTTTAACTCTCCGTCAAGCAATCTGTGACATTTTTCAGCTCATCTCAATGGAAGCGCAGCGCACCTGTGTGTGATGTATTGTAAACTCTAGTGTGAAGGCACATCTCTCGTCGTCGCTTTGTCTCACACACACACAAAGAAAGAGAGAGAGAGGGCGAGCGAGAGAGAGAGAGTCTTACTGTACATAGCATGCAGAATTGACGCGCTACATGTAAACGATATTCTTTGTTGTATTTTCCAGTCAAAATAACAGAGTTCCTTTGGAATTCTTCAGCTTTTAAGAACTGCCGGTTTCTCTGGTAGTAGGCGGAGCTAATGTTTAATCTCACTGGCTGGTGCTTACCTATTATCCTCCCTGTTTTGATTTCAGCAAATCAGCTCAAGCGAACGCACACAACCTGATTAATATTCATGAATCCAGCAGCTTGTTAATCCTTAGTGCGTTTTATATTGCTCTTATTAGTAGAATTCGTAGTATAATTACTATTATTTTTATCTTATCAGAAGGCTATTGTTAGTTTTTTTTTTTTTTACAGAAACACTGAATGACCAAAAAAGCAGCTGCATTCATACATAGTTACCAAGTTTTAATTCTAATTACTTAAGTTCTATCATTAAATACTTGATTATCATGTTATAATGATTGACTTACTGATGTTAAGAGTGTACTTTCAGATATTTAAAAAGCTGTGCCATTTTACAAACATTTATATATATATATATATATATTAGGGGTGTCAACGTTAACGCATGCGATTAATCAAAAAAATTTAACGCGTTAATATTTTTTAACGCAAATTAATCATGTGATGAGGTTTGACCCCAACTTCTTCCCGTCAGCGCAGCGCGGAAGGTTATCTATCATTGTGTGATGAGGGTACAGTGAACCAGTGTTTCCAGGGCAGTGGCACAAGTGGGCTATTTTGAAAATACAGTCGCGGGAAAAATTACAGAGTCGTGGATTGCGGTTTTTTGGGCTACTTTTATAATGTACCGCGGCCGCCCAAAGTGTATATAGACAAATAAAAATTTAAATAGATCCTGTTACTAATGTGTATTATAGTCGGAATGTATACCTGGCAACTTAAGAACGGAGAGGCGGCTTTAACATCACAAACGTGAGTTTCAGTCAGAGCATACATGTTAAGGCTTTTACACAGTAGAAATAAACATGACAACAGCCACTATAGATTATATAAGATAATAAACACACGATCACGATAGGATATGGTTTGTATGTGATTTTTTTGAGATGAATGTGTACATCTGAAATGATAAGTTGTGCAGCGATATAAAAGGCTATATATAGCATATTTTAACAACAGTAAACGACTAAATTTCACACGTGATCACAAAAGGAAGTTATTACAAACACTCGATGATGGTTTGAACTGAGTTCTGAGTAAAAGTGTACTATTAATCTAATAAATTGTCTTATGAAGCATGATGCTAATATTAGCTCTAATGCACCTGCAGAACAGGTCCAATTCTTCTTAATGCATTTTGTCATAATACTTCACGTAAGGTCGCAAGAAAATGTTTTGTTTTATTTATTTAGAAATACTTTTGATAATAGTTGGGTAAATGTATAAATTACTGGGATTGAAGCGATGTGGCTTGGTAAACATTTTATTGCCAGTTTAAAGGCTGATAATGGCTGAATAAAAACAAATGAATAATGATAAAATAATAATAAGGATTATTATGTCTCATACCTGGCGGAGGTGTGAAAGGTTCTGTTTCCTTAAACTTAGTTTGTCATGCATTTCATTTCAACACATTTACAGGTAAATCCTAGTATTTTAAATTTGTGATTAATCATGATTAATCACAGTCCATGACTGTGATTAACGCGATTACATTTTTTAATCGATTGACAGCACTAATATATATATATATATATATATATATATATATATATATATATATATATATATATATATATATATATATATATATATGTATATGTATATGTGTATGTATGTGTGTGTATATATATATATTATATACATATATACACATATACACATACATACAGGTGCATCTCAATAAATTATAATGTCGTGGAAAAGTTCATTTCAGTAATTCAACTCAAATTGTGAAACTCGTGTATTAAATAAATTCAGTGCACACAGACTGAAGTAGTTTAAGTCTTTGGTTCTTTTAATTGTGATGATTTTGGCTCACATTTAACAAAAACCCACCAATTCACTATCTCAACAAATTAGAATACTTCATAAGACCAATAAAAAAAAATATTTTTAGTGAATTGTTGGAAAGTATGTTCATTTACTGTATATGTACTCAATACTTGGTAGGGGCTCCTTTTGCTTTAATTACTGCCTCAATTCGGCGTGGCATGGAGGTGATCAGTTTGTGGCAGTTTTGTTCCCGTGTGTATGTGTGTGTGTAATGTGTTTCCTGTGTGTAATGCATGTTTCCTGTGTGTGTGGAGCATTTCTTTTGATGTTTGTGTGTAACGCGTGTGTTTCTCTCTCTCGCGCGCGTGTGTGACATGTTTCCTGTTTGTAATGCGTGTTTCTCGTGTGTGTTTGTGTGTAACTTATGTGCTTCTTGTGTGTAACGCATGTTTTTCTCGTGCGTATGTGTAACGTGTTTCCCGTGTGTAACGTGTTTCTCTCTCGTGTGTGTGTAACATGTTTCCCATGTGTAATACGTGTTTCGGGTGTGCGTGTGTGACTTGTGTCTCTCGTGTGTGTGTGTGTGTGTGTGTGTGTGTGTGTGTGTGTGTAACGTGTTTCTCGTGTGTAACGCGTTTCGTATGCGTGTTTCTCTCGTGTATGTAACGTGTGTTTCTCTTGTATGTGTGTGTGTGTGTAATGTGTGTTTCTTGTGTATAACGCGTTTCGTGTGTGTGTTTCTCTCGTGTGTGTGTGTAACGCGTGTTTCTCTCGTGTGTGTGGTATGTGTGTTTCTCGTGTGTAACGTGTGTGTGTGTGTGTGTGTGTGTGTGTGTGTGTGTAACATGTTTCTCTCGTGTGTGTCAGGAGAAGAGCAGCGTGTGCGAGCGCTACCGTGAGGTGTGTGAGGAGCTGAGCGTGATGAAGAGCCGCAGCGAGCGTGAGGCCGAGACGCTGAGAGAACACCTGAGACTAGCGCTGAG
>CM077218.1:55884710-55909710 GCA_039654775.1 Spinibarbus caldwelli
ATCTCTCTGTGGTTCTGGCGTTTACACCAGACATCATGTGGCATTTATTTCTCTCAGCATTTCTGTGCGGGAATAGCAGATGTAGTCATGATATACTGTTTAAAACTCTTATGAATATGAGACGTGAATGTAAACGGCCACTGTTCTGATCAGCATCTTTGCTTGGGGAAATAAGTATCAGCGCTTCATCAACCTGCTGTTACAAATGCCTAATTAATGTTTTGATATTTCAGAAACAGAATGTTTAATAGTGATCTTTTGAAATGATTTGGAGGGAAAAAGGGAAAGCATACTTTAAATATAAACCTAAAATCACCAGCAGTGAGTGAGTCATTGAGTCATTCATTCAACTGATTTGTTCAAACGGCTGATTGATTCGGTAACGAAACACCGTCGTGTGTCACTCAGAGATGCAACACACTTCTGCTGTGGCTTCGTTTAAAAATATTTTCTTTGACGAAATAGACCAAAAACAAGAATTGTTGTGTCTAAAATGTTGGTCAATTAATATTAACTTGTTTATTGAACTGTTTATCGAATCAATATCATGTTTGCAGTCGTGCTGATATTTGGAGAAAAACTCTACTCTTTGTGTGATATTAACTAAATCAGATAATATAAATATAAAAGACATATAAAAGTCATACGGGGGCATTTTTGCCCCCTTATCTTGAATTTTGGGGGAAATCTAAATGTATTTTAATAGACTAAATCACACGGTGAACGTGTGAGCTCTAAATGTGCTCACGACATAGTCTAAATCAGGGGTTTTCAAACTTTATAGAGCCCGGACCCCTTAATTAAAACAGCGTTTAAGGCTAAAGTTAATGTGGGTGGGAGTAATGAACATAATATGGTTGTTTTATTGGTGCAAATGGTCCCCGTTGTATATGTAGGCTACTTTTTTTTTAATATTACAGCATAATAAAATTAAGTGTACAGTAGAAGTCATATTTTACTATTATTTTCAGAAATAATGTAAATAAGGCCTACTGATAGGCCTAAATAAAATGACATTAAGAAACTTAAACATTATAAACGCAGTATTTGGTTGCTAAACTATTATTTATTATGTAAAGAAGGGTTTGCTTTGTTCTTCTCTCGTGTCCTTCACATGTGCAAAAAATGTGTTTGGAGAAACACCACGGCATGGCGATGCTCGCGCTGACCGGGAAAACCTGCATATTGTACAACACACAAGCTAAACTGAGTCAGCAATACCTTTTTGTATGTTTGTTTGTCTCATTTAGTTTGATGATGATGAGGCTGCGATGTCAAGTTTGCAATGTTAGAACTGATTATTATCGGTGCAATCACTTGGGCCCCGTTTACACTAGTGCGTTTTTATTTTAAAACGCATATCTTTTGTTACGGTTACGCCTATCGTTTACACTACTCCAGCGTTTTCAAGGTCGAAAACGGAGACTTTTGAAAATGCTGCAGACCCCGTTTTAGTTTGAAAATTCCAGGGTTGTGTTTCAGTGTAAACGGAGCAAAGCAGAGACTTTTGAAAACGATGGCGTGGCTGCCCACATTCACTCTGCGTGTCTTTGACAACCGTGTAAACAATGACATCATGCTCATTGTTGTACCCATAGATATGTATAGGTAGATTCCCCATTCGACCGCTCCAAGCACACAGACGCGTCTGCAATCTAAATAAAGTATCTACTTATACAGATCTATGGTTGTACCTGCATGAATGGTCACGTGGCATGCGTTTTTGGTTGTGTAGTGTAGACGGAGATCGTTTCTGAAGCGCAGCGGAAACGCCAGTGTAGACGAGGATCGTTTTCATTCTAAAACGCCGTTTTAAAACAAAAACCCACTAGTGTAAACGGGGCTTTAGATAAGAGCAATGCATCATTCTAAAATCTATTTTATTTGTGTACCTTCAAAATAACAGCGAAACGTTGTATTTTTGTAAAATAAAGAAAACAAACAAAATGCGCTTGCCGTCTCGGTCTCTGTGAACCTCTTCCTAAAATGAAGAAAAACTCACCGATACTTTCTAACATTACTTGTCACACAGACATTAGAAATATATTTATATAAACCTTGAAGTTCCCGCTTTAAAGTATTTACATTTTACTCATTTAACATTAAATGCATTACAACCTATAAGTCATTCTGGATTATAAATCAGCATGTTTCAAAGAAGAAAAAACGTGAGTTGTAGTCTGGGAAATACGGTAGGCGATAGCAGATTATTTTGTGGACGCCTGGCTTTGCGTCATGGACCCCAGTTTGAAAACCCCTGGTGTAACCTACATCCGTCTCTGGGTGTGTTTCTGTTTGCTTGATCATGTCAAACTGCACATCAATTAACAGTTACAATATTATCGTAGACGATATATATTAAGGCTGGGCAAAAAAAATTTAATTTTCGATTAATCGTTTTTTTAAATGACGTCGATTCGATATCGATTCTCAAAAGCCGCAAATCGATCTTTTCCGGTATTTATTTCGGCAAACATTTAAAACAAGATCTGATTAATGTGAATGTTATCATTAGTCTTCTCCACTAAATGTCACCCTCTTGTTTACCTTGTGCGATGTTACAACAGAAAGCCTGTCATTCATTCAGAGCTTATCATGGTGGAGATACTGTTGACAAGAACCAAGAACAAAGCAATATGCGTGATATGCAGTGCTCAGGTGAAATTCTATAGTAATACTACAAATCTGCGGAAGCATTTGACATCACGAATAAGGTGCCATGATTTCCGCAATGAATGAATAGCAGATGGAACAGACGCACTATTTTGTTTACTACACACTTACGAACGCGCGGACGACGCTCGCAGTGTTTTCAGCTTCTCCCATCTCACTATGCTCTGAGAGTCACTTCATTAGCATTGTACCGTTTAATTTGAGAAATCTACCATCATATCACATACACAGCAGCTGCAAGTTCCTCACGGCAACCCGTCAAAATAAAAGTTTAGTTTAACGTGCAGACACTGTGTCAGAAATATTAGTATTTAGCAGTCTTAAGACTCATTGTAACAACAATGCTACTACTACTACTAATAAATATGAATAAATCTTTATTTTTAAAGGAATAATCACATTTGTTTTCTTTTTAATTTTAACAGTAAAACTTTGTTGTGCAGCACTTTGTTTGCCAAAAAATAAAGGGGCTTAATTTTTAGGATAAATTATGATAAATTTGATTAGGATAAATTAAATTAATGTTTTATGCCTTCATCTCATTACCAGAAAAAATAAGAAGAGCATTTTATAGGGACCTATTTTTGTTTAAAAAAAGGACCTTATACAAAAAAAAAAATAAATAAAATAAAAAATAGAATAGGTTTAAAATACTGGCCTGTGACTCTTAATTTCTTTTTATTAATTCACCATTTGTAAACTGATGTTTACGGTTTTTTTTTTTTTTTTTTAATTTTTTTTAGAAATATCAATTGCATTTGTATTAAAACTATATTCACTGAGTGTAATCAAAAAATCGAGAATCAAATCGAATCGAGAGCTTGCGAATCGAAATCGAATCGAATCGGGACATCTGAATCGATACCCAGCCCTAATATATATCGCACACCCCTAACAGATGTGATTTAAAATATATCATGTGTTAAGTGCTCTCGGGAGCAGAAGTGTGACTTTCTCAATTTTTATTTATTGAGAATAATCCGGATTGTGAAGGGTTTGTGAATCTGTAATCTGAAGGTAAAAGTGTGTGTGATTATTACGAATGTTTTTACTTCTTACACCATTTTTACAGCTAGGATTTTAAAAAAAAAATACGCTGAAACCTGCAGTATGTTATTGTGCAGTGGACTCTGGTATGATTTGATGAAGGAACATATTTGATTCTTTGTGTCATGACTCATTTAAACACTCATTTAATCACATTGCTTGTGTTACTGTAATCAAATGGATTGTCATTCAGCATAACCTACATAAAGGTTAGCACTGAAAATATCTGCTTTCCAAATGTTCTGTTCAAAATTACTCTTCAGAACACATGTGGAAATTAACTTATCCATATAGAAATAAATCACAGATAATCGCATTGTACCTGCAAAATGAGCATAAACTTAAAATGTGTTCAATGATCTGAAGTGAGTTAGTTTTATTGTACAGTATTCAGTTTGGCATGATCTCTTTGTACTTCATATGTTGCTGGATCAAGTAAAGCTGCCCAGTCTTAAAGTCTTAGGCCAGCGTCTTTGTGTTTTTCTGGTTCTTCTGCTGTTGTAGGCTTTAAGGCTCTTGAAATGAAATTGTTTGGTGAAGTGATGTGGAACTGTCATGCTTTCAAGTCTAGGAGCTTCTTCATAGTCTTGCAGTCATACAAACAACGCTTTGTCTGAATGTCTCTCAATCGATCCTATCCACTTAGTAGTGCTTTGGTGTAAGTTTTGATGAATGAATGAGCATTTTAACTTCTCAAAACTAAGGAACCAAAACTCCATCGGGTGTTATTGGACATGTTCCCGGTTCAGGTTGAACTATTTAATGCAGTCTTTAACAGAGTTGAATTATAGAAGAATGCTATTGTGTTATATGTGTAAACCAGGTTAAATGCATCACTGTATAAGGGCCATTATGCATGCACCTAGACTGTGCTGGTTGATGTTTTGAGAAACATCAATATAATGTTGTAGAAGATAATTTCTTCATGAACACAAACAAAGATTTTTAGAAAAATAATCCATAGATTCATATAATGCAAGTGCAACAGATCCCTGAAGTTGACACTTCAAAAAAAATGCAAAGTCAACATAATGGTAATCCATACAACCAGAGTTGATGAATCAGTGTCTTCTGAAGCAAAACGATAGGGTTGGGTGAGAAAAATACCAATACCCACCTGTGACTTTTGGCCGGAAGTGATGATTTATGGTTCAAAGAGTTTTTAATAGTATATTGTTCAACTTTAGAAGACATTGATTCATCACCTGGGGTTGTATGGATTGCCATTGTGTTGGTTTTGTGTGGTTTTTGAAGCATCCACTTTGTAGAGATCGCATACACGTGCAATATTCTGACTCAAACAGATGGATTATTTTCCTAAATATCTTAAATTGTATTCGTCTGAAGAAAGTCAGTCATATACATCTGGGATAACATGAGTGTGAGTAATTGATAAGAGAATTTTCATTTTTGGGTGGAGTTATTCCCCCTTAACTTCTCGGAAAATTAGATTTAGGGTTTCATGGCCATTTTAATGTTTGTATGTAGACTGACTACAGATGAATTGCCTTTAGACTAAGTGTACTTGAAATGTTATTTAGTTGTTAAAAATATGAATGTAACACTAAAGCAAAGTTCTCAATTACTATGTGCTGTGTTTTCCCTCTGTTTTCAGAACATCTCAAGCTTCCTGATACCAGAGAGAGAAAGACGCTATCGTATTGAGAGGATCAGATTAAAAGAGCAACCGGATGGCATGGACTGACCACAGAAAACTTGAAGCTAGGACCAGCTACACTGAAAAACACCTTACAGTAATGAGCAAGGATTGGACGATGAAAGAAAACAGCTAACTTGATGGACTGAATAACTAACATGGGAAAAGACAAATGTTTGGATACAGCTGGAAAAAAATTGTTGGCAAAGATCTTCGTGAAACCTGGCTTGAGCACGTGCCGAAAATCCCCATTACACAGGAAATATGAAAAAAAATCATGATCTTGAAGTATTGATCTTTCTCAAGCTATTTTCAGTGTCAGTGAATACATGTGCCAACTGGAGAAAGATTTTTTTTGTTTGCCTGTTGCAAACCTGTTACTGAACTATTATAATTCTACTGCATGGCTGCTATCCACATCTGTTCGCACAGTTACCAAATGGCAAGGAGATTTTTCACACTACAGAATCAAGATATTGACATTCTCTTGATGAAACTTAATTGAGTTGCTATTTTGGTGGAGTATTTTTACCTCTTGGCTAATAGACATTTTATGATAACACTAAACCTTCATTCATAATCTTTTTACAGAGATCTTTGGATCTAGTGCCAAACCACGCAGTGGCATTTGTGACACTGTTTCTGTGAATGAATGTGCGGCTGCTGAATTTCCCATCTTCACATTGTTTTTACGTTTTAACTCAAAGCAGCAAATTGCATCTCCTGGCTTTCTAAATCTCACTTAAAAGACATTTGCTGGGGCCTCCTATATTGCTGCTACAGATGTGAGTTTAGATATCTAATACTAAGCATTCCAGTTTGCCATTTGGATCCTTTTGATAAAAGGGTTGCTAATAGCAGCTTTTGCAAAACTCTACACACAAAAATGCAGAACTTTCCCAACAGTCCAGTTCCTCTTCATCCGGGGTTTAGCCGGGGAGGAAGTGTCGTCGGTTCCCCGTATCAACCCCACTCTTCGGACCTTCAGATATCTCCCAGAAACTCAGAGGACTATGCAGCCATACAGCAAGCTCAACCTACCCTGCAGAGTCATGGGCAGCACCTGCACCTGCGGAGCCAACAGCATCTTCTACACGCTCCTTCTATACACGGCTATGGATCCAGAAGAACAACTGGAGAGATGACGCTGGGAAATGCTCACAGTGGAGGAGGAGGGAGCTCTTACCGTAAGGACAGTGTGGATTATTATTTTTCTGTGAGTGGACGAGAAAGAAGCAGAAGAGGCGGAGCAGCGTATGGAGCGGGATTTAGATACTCAAACGTGGATGGACATGCACCTCTTCAGTACCACTTATCTGGTTCAGGGTCATCCTCTGGAATGATTTCTCCCTACTCTATGGATTATGGCTCCGGCAGTGCCTCTGCAGTTGGGAGTAGTAATAGCAGTGGCGCTGGTTCGTTTTCTCCTTCCCAGCAATACAGTTTGGCGCATGCTGCTTCAGTACAATCAGGTGCTCAGATTCATCAACGGCAGCATGGTCAGAAATATCAAGGATTGCACCAAGGTCAGCATCAGCGGACATACCCGCTTTCTGGAAACAGAATCCCCCCTCAGTTTGGACACTACGCCCCCCTTAATGCAACCTCAGGCTCTACTGGAATGTATAACTCCCCACCGCAAAGATACGACGCGAGCAGCAGCAGCAGCACGGATGCCAAAATTAATAACTCTCCCACTCAGTCTAATCCAAATACTCATACAAGTTCGTCTGCTTCAAACAGCTGTGAGAATATGGGACAAAGCTACACATCGTCGGCATATTCGCCGCAATCTCAGTCCCGTCACAAGCATGCCTCCCATTCCCAGCGTCCCTCTCAGCACAGCACTGGAGCAGGTTATGACCTCTCCCTCAAAATGCAGCACCAAGGACACTTGCACACCAAACTGCCCCATTCCTCTGTGTCCTCCAGCCCTGCTCTGCCTTCACACCCCTCTCAAGACCTCGCCAAATCTCCTGTGCACTCCCAAAGTCAACAGGCTCCCATTCATCAGAACTTCAGTCCCATATCTAATCCTTCTCCTGCTCCGTCTGCCATACAGTCTCCGAGCTGCAGCTCCTCTTCGTCTCCACTAATGGGGAGTTCTGAAGGAAACAGTGCCGCTTCTCATCTGCAGCCATCGTCACACCCCTCTGTTTCAAATGCTCGCAGCAGCCAAAGCCATGGATGTCTTCTGCAGGCCGTACCTCAGCTGAGCCCCACTCCCAATTCAAATAGCAGCATCAGTAGTTGTGGTAGCGGTGTAGGCACTAAAGCGGCTGTTTTGAACCATGGTGCAGGGGTCGGTCATGCTGCCGTGAGTCAGAACCGAATGGGACTAAGTCTTCGGGGCGGTCCAGGGGAAGATGGGTCCCTGTACCCTCATGACAAACTCTTGCAGGACCCTGGTCTAAATAGCCTCAATGCTCTGACCTCTCAAGTGGAGAATCTACCTAATACAGTGCAGCACATGCTTCTAACAGACACTGTGCAGCCCCAGAAGAAGAGCAGAGACGGTGCACATCACCTCCAGATGCAGCAAGGATCTCAGTCTTTACCTGTCAACCAAAACAAATCTGGAAATTTCAGCTCCAGTGGTCAGACCTCAGTGAATGAAGAGAGTTCTGAGATGCTGGAAGCAAAAGGGCATCAACAAGTAGAACGTAAGAGAATTAGGCAGGCAAGTGGAACAAGCAACGAATCTGAGCCACAAAGCTTCCCATCAACACAGAGTCAGATGCTGTCGGAAGCGAGTCAACAAGTATTGGATCTCCAGGTCAACACTGGAGTCATTTCAACAACTTCAAAACAACCGTCTCAAGCAAAGACACCAGAAACCCTGACTCCCTCCTCTTCTTCACCACTTTCAGTTCATCCTTCTGGAGAACCCAGCCCAAAACAACCAGTATATCCCCCTGCTTCGCCATCTCCTATTCACTCAGCACGTCCAAACTGTGTGGCAGAAAAAGATCTTTGTAATGACGATGATAGTGGAACGAAGGGATGCCAGATCAAAATGATAAAAGATGAAGAAAGTGAAGTTGAAAATGCAGAGCCTTCCTGTGATAGAGAGAATTCAGAGAACAGACTGTCAGTCCCACCCACAAAGGATGAAGCAGAGACCGATGCACAGCAATTTGAAAGTCTGAGTAAAAATGTGAACGTTTCAGAGCAACATAATGTTGGAGGTGTTGGAGTTATTGTCTCTGCTCGATCTGAAGTGAATACTGAATTAAGCAAGCACACAGGAGCCAAATCTCCACGTTATGGTGTTTCTCATTACTCAAACAAACACAGCAATCCTGGGGACCAACGTGATGTGAATGTCTTAAGAGAGACTAGAAATCACAATGGAGAAGGGGAGATGTGCATGGAAACATATGTGTCACAGTATGATATTTCCCCTAAACAAGAATTTGGCCAAAACTCTCAACCCTCTATTCAGTCTCACCCAGCATCGTTTAAATACAGTAATCCTGAGGTACATTATAATGTTGCAAAGAGCAAGGGAAAGTTAGGACTAGTGAGTAGTATGGGCACAAATAGATGCCAGAATTATCATCCGCTGCAAGCCAGCTATGGGTCTATTGGCAGGAAGGAGATTGGTGTTTTTGCTATGGAGGGGGGGAGGGCTATCGTCTCAAGAAGTCAGGATAGCAGTTCTCAGTTTCAACAATCATTTCCAAGTCTTTTGCAAGAAGTGCTCCAGGGTCATCACTTAGATAGACGCTATGGCCGTCCCGACCAGACATCTAGTGTTCACCAACAGCCTCAAGATGCATCGCAGCACCGTTATCAAACTAGACTACCTTACACTGTGGTTGAAAATTTGAGTTCACATGCACTGGGCACTCAAACACTTATAAGTGGACTAAATATCAAGTTCAGTCAAATGGCCTCTGGAAAACCACCAAATTCAAGTCAAAATCAGGGACCAGATAATGATATTGTTTTAGGCCCTCCACACCCCTCTTGGGATTCTGAAGCACTTAAGTCCAATGTGACTCATGTGATCTCTTTAGAAAAAGGCAAAACCAATCTGTCTCCCAGCCAGTCCTCCCAAATGCAGCAGTCTTTAGATCTCACAACAGGAGTCCCTTCAAAGCACATTAACTTGGCTGACTATTCTTTGCAGCACAGAAAACCATCCAGATATGGCACCTCTTCTTCCGCTGTGGAACAGTTGCTTTTACAGGAAGCTGAGCCATTGGCATGCGGTGTAGGTCCTATCAGTCACACTCAATCTCAGACATCCTCAGGAAGGCGCTCAGTAATCTGCGATGTGTCCCCTTCTCGACGAACAACACCAGAAAGAGAGAGAGGACACTCTGGGACCTCTGGACCCTCAGTCATTCAGCAGCCATTTTCTTCATCTGGATCAAATGAGCAAGAAGGTTGTAAGGAAGAAATAAAAGCAAAGAAAGCACAAAACAAGGAGGATCCATTAAAGATTGAAACTGCAGGTCAGAACACAGATGGTTACTGCAGCACGCCACCCAGTAAGGAATCTAATAAGCCCCTTCATCCCCCTGTAGATGTTGATTCCGTTATAGAAAAGACCAGCAGTGCCAAAGGCAACAGTGAAGCCACCAGCAACCTGCCATATCTTTTGCAAATGTCGTCAAATCCCTTGTCCTCCCCACCAAGGCACCAGTCTTTCTCGCAGGCCGTTGATGGTTTCAGAACCTATGGTTTCAGTGACACCATGGATGGACCAAAAATGATCTCCCTTCCTACACCTCATCAACCATTCCACACAGTATCAACATATTCTAAAACCACACCGTCTACTAACAAGTTACAAGCGTTTCCACAGAGTTTACCTCCTCACGAGAGACCCGACTGGACTCCTGACAGACAGAGGCTAAGAGGAATGGACAGGCACATTCCTCAGAGACTTTCTGAACAGAAGTGTAAATCCCAAGCTTCAAGTGATATTCTGCCTAGTCAGCATCACCTATCTCGACAGCACTCTTATCCCGGTTCACACTTTGACATGAAAATGTGGGATGCTTATCCTGAAAGAGAGGGAGCTGGACAACCGACTACAGTTCCTCATGAGCATGTTGGTTCTCAGCCAGTCACAAATGCTGGCCCCAAACTTGGAGAAGAGGACATGTCAGATAAGAGTGCGGATGACACGGCCAAATCTTTCCATTCACTGGCTCCAGTTGGTGCTATTAGCCCTGCTGGGCACACTAGTAAGACTAACCAAGGGATTCAGCAGGGGCAGAGAGCAGCCAAAACTGGAACATCGGCTGAAACCAACCCTTTAATCATGAGAAGGAGAGTTAGATCTTTTATTTCTCCTATTCCAGCTAAGAGGCAACATCAGGATGTTGCAGGTCAGCGACCAGGATCAGCTTATCACTCCCCACTATCTCAATCCCACTCTGATTCTAGACTTGCTACCAACAATTCTGGCAGTACTGATACTCAGCCAAAATTGCCATCTCCCAAACCACAGCATTCTATATCCAGGGCTAATTCACCTCCTCAGTCCAAAGCAAAGTTTGTGCCCCCAAGAAAGGGTCATGGTCTAAAACTTGAGGCGATTGTGCGGAAAATTACTCCCGGTGTGAAAAAAAATGACTTCAACAATAGACACGTGGAATCTGACTTCTCTGAGGTATCTCATTACACCTCTGATATGCCAGACACTGAGGGTGGTACATCGTTTTCCAGTGTTCCTCAAGGAGAGGAGGCATGCTTATCTTACCTTGATGATTCTCATACTTTAGATGATCTTATGCCATACAGAGCAGTTGAAGATGCATTTTCTTGTGATTCTCAGACCCTTAAACCAGGTGCAACAGCTTCTAGTACTAGTGCCCTCAGAAGTTTGCCAAAAGATTTTGACTTTGGATTAGGTGCTGCTGGATCTTCAGGGTCATTGGGTGAAAGCGATAAGGATGATTTTACTTTGTTAGGACCCCTTCCACCAGCTCCTCCATTACCTTGTCCTGTACAGGGATCCCCTCCTCCATCATCTTCTGCGTTGTCTGACATACAGCAGTTCACAAACACTTATCAACAGCTGGAAACCCGACGAGGTGAGCAGTCAGCTGCTAACCTGCTGAGGCAGAAACTTCAAGAGACTGGCATGGGCTTTGATGATTACCCAGGTGGGGATTACTATGGGACCACCACTGGCCATAGTCAGAGCCCTGGACACCACCTTCTGTCCAGAGCAGCTCAGCACCAGATGACTTCTCTCAGATGTTCAGAGTCTAAACCGTCAGACAGCATTGTCCCCAAAGGTTATTTTCCATCAGGTAAGAAAAAAGGTCGCCCAGTGGGCAGTGTGAATAAGCAGAAACGTGCCCAAGCACAAATTCAGAATGCAGCACCAAGCATACCTGCAGCTTCTCTTCCCTCACCCACAGCTGAACCTCAGTCTGTCCCAATCCCAGACACTGCAAGTGAAGTGACCCAAGTATCAACTCCACTTGACCAGAAACCCTGTCCGTCTTTGACACCTCCTGCTCAAACCCAGGTGGTGAAAGTGGATGTAGAGAGCGAGGAGACCCAGCCGGAGTTAGATGTGAAGCCAGCTAGACATAGACAGAAAAAGGGGAAAGAGGACAACGAGACTCCTGGCGATCAGAGAAGGAGAAGAAGAGGGATGGCTTCCAAAGAGAAGCTGGACAGTCAGGCGAGCAACAGTGCAAATATCAGCCTGTGTGGAATATTCTCAGATGCCAGGAGCAATGTTTTTGCTCCTTACATACATGTGGAGAAAAAGATTGCAGAGATTGGGGCTGTCTGTACAATCATTAACGCAGATGATGAAAAATCTAAAGGTGGAGGCAAAGCTGGTCACTCGGCGGTTGATGGCCCATTAAATACCCCTGTGTCATCTCAACTTGTGAGAAAAGAAAAGGAAAATGAAAGAACAAAAGAAAACTGGGTTCCAGAGCCAGTTGATTCTGCCTTGCAGTCAGGGAAGACACTTCCTACGTCTGGATATGTTCTGCCAGGACCTGTGATATCAGAGACTGGACAAGCTGGTCGCCTCTTATGCTGCCTTTGCCAGAAATGGGCCAACTACAAACATCTCGGGGATCTCTATGGTCCTTTTTACCCAGCTGAGTATGCAGCCAAGCTCCCTAAAAATCAACCTCAGGTGCGACAAACCTTGTCCTACCATGGGGCAGCTACCACAGGTTTCAGTATGACATCCATTCCGACAGAAACGACTCCCCAGGATATGAGATTACAGGACCCTCAAAATGTCAAGTCATCTACAGATAGCGATTGCACAGTAAGTCAGGCAACAAACCCAACGTCCCCAGCCACGACCATTGGCACAGTCTCTCCCAGCGTGGGTGAAGTAATGCCTTTCCAGAACGCTAAGACAAGCAGCTCCACCTCAAAGATAATGGCTCACACCTGGGATCCGGCTGCAGAACTGACGAGCGGGCTGGGCACATCAAAAGCTCAAGAACTGGATGCTGAAATCATACTGAAGCAGTTGCACGTTGAAAATACACAGCAAAGGCCCCAGCATAGAAAACTGACATCCCATCCGCGCTTCAAACGAAGACATAAGTCCAGTGAAGATTTACCTCGAACTGTCCCTATCAACAGCAAAGCCTCCCTGCCCTTCCAGCCCCCGCCGCCCAGCCTGGACTCTCTGAGCCCCATGGCCCAACTGTCCCAGCTCCCACTCGTGCCTCTGGACCCCGAGGAGCTGTGGGTGCACGAGGGCTGCATCGTTTGGACCAGTGGCGTATACCTGGTCAATGGGAGACTGTATGGCCTTCAGGAGGCACTAGATGGTGCTAGAGATACAGTAAGTGGAAAGCGCTGCAGTTTGTTGGCTTGCTGTATTGTGTGAATATTAGTGCTGTCAGAATTAGAGCATTAAAACATGATAAAGTTTTCCAGTTTAACGGCGTAAAAAAAAAAAAAAAAAAAAAAAATTCCGGACAAGAATTTGGTTTTTAAAAAACAATTTTCCTGTCCTGTCAGCCATTATACTGTGATCGTAGCACATGCTCTTCAATTGCACACACAAATGTGCTGGCGCGCTGTATATCATTTCATATTAAAGCGCAATATAAAAGGGAAAGACTTGTGAGAAAATACGATGTGTGTCAGATCCGCGTCAATTTCAGCAGCAGCAGCTCTTAAAGTGATAGCAGCCAAATAACCTAATAACCAGCTGCTGTGATGTCTGCTCTTCAAACAACAAAAGAAAAAAAAAAAGGAAATTAATAACTTTTGTAGCTTTAAGGATTCGTCTATATTTAATTTAGAATTTAATGTTTAACTTTATTCAATTTCTGTATATTTCCTACTTGCTGAAGGGCACAGGTAGCTAAATATGACATTTATTATAATGGGTTTATGTGAAGATCGTTTTAAGTTAACTTAAATTACATTTACATGCTTTTATCCAAAGCGACTTACAACTGAGGACAATAGAAGCAATCAAAATCAACAAAAGAGCAATGATATGCAAGTGCTATAATAAGTCTCAGTTAGTTTAACACAGTACACGTAGCAAGGTTTTTTTTTTAATTATATAATAAATAAAAAGAAAACATAGAATAGAAAAAGAATAGCGCAAACTAGTGCTAGAGGCCTTTTTTGCTTTTGTTAATTGTATTATAAATAAAAAGAAAACAAATAGATAGAATACAAAAAGAATAGAGATGCTAGTGTGTTTTTTTTTTATTTATTTATTATTTTTTTTAAATAGAATTAGAATAGAGATTGCTAGAGTTAGAGGGTCAAATAAAGATGGAAGAAATGTGTTTTTAGCCGGTTCTTGAAGATGGCTAAGGACTCAGCTGCTCTGATTGAGTTGGGCAGGTAATATCACCAGGTGGAAACATTTAATTTAGAATTTAACATTCTAACATTTAAATTAGAAGTTGTTATTTTTTAAAGTCTAATAAATGTTAAAAATGATTGCTCTCATTTATACTGTAAATTTGGATGGCTAATTGTTAAATATTAGGAAAGAAATTTATTACAAAGAGACATCAGTTTTGGTATCAGTGATACTTGGCTTTAATCATAAAAAGATGCCATTAAACAGATATTTAAAAATATACTGTCTTTGTTGTTTCTACTAGAGACCTGCGCGGGATGGATTTTTCAGTCCCGCTCCCGCAGAAATATATCTTATCTGTTCCCGCTCCCCCTGCAACATTCATGTTTTCTCCCGCCCTGCTGCGTGCATGGTTTGGCATGGCAAAATGTGAGCAGCGCTTCCTTTATTATCACTAAAAGCTGACATCTCAGTTCATCGCGATCTCATAAAGCTCTGTTATAACACAATGAACATATGTAGAATGAATCTTTCACACTTCGTGTATAACAGTGAGACGATTCGAGAGCACGCAAATTCAGCACTGCAGTGAGTCACCTCTGATTGGCCATTGCGTTCCAGAAATCAACAGCTGAGTCTGTGATTGGCTACATTGCGCAACCCTTTAAACGTCATAAATAGAAACTCTGCCTAGCTTGCGCATGTTAATCATTTTAATGTTAATATTAGTTGTTCTTTTTGCTTTTGTGCAACAGATAAATAATTTATATCTTTTATACATTTTATGTTTAGATCATTTCTATTTTGCGGGAGTCCTGCGAATAATTTTATTCTCCTGCATCCCGCACACACACGAGTCTCTTCCCACCCGCACTCGCCCATCAAGAGTTGTCCCGCGTCGCACCCTGTTGCGTTGGGTCCCGCGGGAGTGCAGGTCTCTAGTTTCTACATTAATTTGAAGATTGCATGTGAAATTATTGCAATATAAACGTATATATTTAAAAACTCTAATGTTAGGTAAGATTAATCTCAATTAATTTCAGGAAATTAATTGTTTTCCTGTAGCTCAAATAGTTTTCCTGTAGCTCAAATAGTAGAGAGCATGGCACTAGCAACGCCAAGATCATGGGTTCGTTTCCCAGGGAAAGCAAGAGCTGATAAAATGTAAAAAAAAAAAAAAAAAAAACTGTAACTTGAATGCAATGTAAGTCGCTTTGGATAAAAGCGTCTGCTAAATGCATAAATGTAAATGTAATGTAAATGGAAAGACAAAAACTGTGATTAGTGCGATTAGTTATTTTTTTTTTAATCGATTGACAGCACTAGTGAAAATTAGTGACTTGTCTCAAGTATACGGACACTGTTGTTTATTTTACCCATAATGCTTCTGACGTTTGCACTCCTCAGAGCTGCTCTCATTGTGAGATGGTGGGCTCCACACTTGGCTGCTACAGCAAAGGCTGCACGCTGAGGTACCACTACCTTTGTGCCATAGAAGCAGGTGAGACGTGGCATCACCTTGGTCTGCACTCGTTTTAATAAAGCAAAATCCACATTATGAGTGACTGACAACCAGTGCTAAATCCTTCTTTTTCTAACCTCAATCTAGATTGCTCTCTAAATGAAGACAACTTTTCTCTGAGGTGTCCAAAGCACAAGGTAAGAGAACAAGACTTCACATCTAATATGGAAATGTCAAGAAGCACCAAGATGGATGGCATTTTCATTTTTTATGGAGCCTAAATGTATATCGTAGTTTCTGTGAGATGGTAGCACTAAAAAAAAACAAATCCAGGTACTAGGGCTGTAACGGTACACAAACATGACGGTTTGGTGCGTACCTCGGTTTTGACATCACAGTTTGGTATGGTTTCGATACTGCAGGGGGAAAACTAAACAAAATTGTTTTTTTTTTTTGTTAAACAGTGTTTTACTGAACAAATGGCTCTTTCTTTAAATAAATTCAATTAGAACTAAAATTTTCTTAGGGAGAAAAATCTACCTCAGCTTCGGCTCTAAACTATAGGGAGCCCTTTTACATTACTACAAGGTTACAATAAATAACAGAGCCCAAATTAAAATTCAATTACTCTTTGAATAATAAATACTCAAATTAAAAAAAAAAGTGTATGCAAACATGTGAATTGCACAAAATGCAGTTTTGCAATTAACTTCTAAATTATAAAATTTCTATTTATTGTTGAAATATTTATTTATAGTGGCTGTCATAACTTGTTTCATAACAGATTTATTTAAACAAACATTAAATAATAAAGACATCACTAACAGGTAAAGTAAAATATGAGTAGTCTAATATTTTGCGAAATGCTCTTTTATAGAATTCATTTCTCTAGCGAACTAATGAAATGTATTTTATTGGACTGTGCAGCTTTTAATGTATGTAGAAAAGTCTATTATGAAGTGAACTCACTTAAAATGTTATTTAGTATAATTTTGCCAGAAAAAGTTTTAGAAATTTTATCATATGTTAATGTAAAAGGTCTTGTGTAATATAACTTTTTTGCTGGTTTTTGTTGTATTTGTTATACTTGTATTTTTTTTTTATTATTATTGTTTTTGCCATGAAAATAGCCTAAGATGCTGACATGGCATTAAATAAATATTTACTACTACTACTGCTAGAAAACAAAAATACTAAGAAATCCTTTTTTGCAGTGAAAGAACCTGAAAGTCTGTTTATTTGATTAGTGTCTTGTCTGTATTTGTGCTGCTGGTTGTAGCTAGTGTTCTTGTTTTCTTAGTTTTAGTCGGACCCAAACAGTGTTCTGTGCGGTGTTTGATGTCGGTCGGTCTGTCTTGTGTTTGGACAGAGCAGCAGAGCGGTCAAGCCTGGAGCGGCGGTGGCGTGTCTGGAGCAGTCGGAGCGAGGATGAGGATCTCTCTGCAGACTCTGAGTTCGGAAATCAAACCCTGTGCTGTGCTCGGCTCCAGCAGAGACACTGCAAGCTCAAAGACTTTCTCTGAAGAACACTAATCACTCATTCATCACCTGCGTCAGAGGGAACTGCCTTTCACTCGGCTCACCGTCATCTGTTCTCTGTCCCAGTATCACGTCGCGTCGGGAACAGCAGAATTGAGAGAGAGAGGCCGTGTATTTACACCAGTTATATGTAGTATTTTATCATAACTCGTATTATCATTATTTTAAACCTCACTATTGTTTTAATCAGTATTTTACCCTTAGATTGAGACAGAGTTCTGAGCGTTTTTCCGTACCAGGACCAGCCGCCGTTATGACATCACTCGATGACATCGCCACCGTCGTTGCCGCAGAGATGCTGTTGTCATGGCAACGCACGTATATTGCCTTCGAAGGTGTGCCTGTGTGTGTGTGTGTGTGTCTGTTTTTGCTCCTTTGATAAGTGTTCTTATTTTCCCCCTCCGTGGGTTTTGTGCTGTAGATGAGAGAAGGACATGCATTATTTTGCGCAGGAAGATGCACTGCGTTCTGAACCGGACTCCTGGCTCTCGCAGGATTTATCGTGAGAATCTGGTAGCGCTCGAGAAGCGGTCGGCCGTTTCTGTCCAATGACGGCCGACAGAGACAAACATTCCGGCAGCGTTCGGAGGAGAACACAGGCATGAGCGCACAACTCCATTCACAGAACAATCGCTGTCATCTTTTTAAAAAAAAAAAAAAAAGAGTCTTTTAAAAACAGAAACATGGAGAACAGAATCACCATATGAAAACATGTACTAGAAAACTGTCCATATGCTTCTGACTCATGAATACAGTTATACAATGGAGAAGCTGGTCATTTTCATTGCTGTGTGTCTCTCTCTGCTGGAAGCCTAACTCTAAAAAATCATTTCACAAAATATCTTCAAAGCCAAGCTTTATCGTTAGATGAAAAGTGGTCATTTCACAGTCGGGGATGTTGTACACTTTCAGAATGCTACCTAAACAAAACATGGAGTTTTATTCTCATATCAATTTAATAAATACTGATTACAAGAGGGTTTTTTAAGCAGGGTTTGTTTGATCGTTGCTAAATCGCCTGGCGGTCATTCAGAAGTAGCCCTGTGTTCTCAATAAAAACAGTGCGAATATGGTGTTTTTTTCAAGCAGAGTTTAAATACACACTACCAGTCAACAGCTTTTGAACAGTAAGAAAAGTAAGGTTTCTTTTAAAGAAGTCTCTTCTTTTCACCAAGCCTGCATTTATTTGATCCAAAGTACAGCAAAAACAGTAATAATAAGAGATATTTTTGCTATTTAAAATAACTGTTTTCTATGTGAATATCTGTTAAACTGTAATTGATTTCTGTGATCAAAGCTGTATTTTCAGCATCATTACGCCAGTCTTCAGTGTCACATGATCTTCAGAAATTATTCTAATATGCTGATTTGCTGCTCAAGAAACATTTTTATCATTATTATAAATATTTAAAAGTTGAGTACATTTTTTTTCAGGATTCCTTGATGAATAATAAGATCCAGAAAAAGCTTCTGTAACATTATAGACTATACCATTCAAAAGCTTAGAGTCTGTTTATATATATATATATATATATATATATATATATATATATATATATATATGGGAAAAATGATAGAAATTAATACTTTTATTTAGCAAGGATGCTTTAAATTGATCAAAAGTGATGATAACATTTATAATGTTACAAAAGATTTCTATTTCAGATAAATGCTGTTCGTCTGAACTTTCTATTCATCAAAGAAACATGAAAAAATTCATAATAATAATAATAATCAGAAATGTTTCTTGAGCAGCAAATCAGCATATTAGAATGATTTCTGAAGGATCATGTGACACTGAAGACTGGAGTAATGATGCTGAAAATTCAGCTTTGATCACAGAAATAAATTACATTTTAACAGATATTCACATAGAAAACAGCTGTTTTAAATAGTAAAAATATTTCACAATATTACTGTTTTTGCTGTATTTTGGATCAAATAAATGCAGGCTTGGTGAACAGAAGAGACTACATTAAAAGAAACATTAAAGATCTGACTTTGGGGCTTGAGCCCCTGCCCTTTTTCAAAATTATTCAAAAGTGCCCCTCTCAGACAAATAGCAATGATATTGTGGTCAATAAAACAAAATGCATTTGAATTATAGTCAACATAACAATGTGTACAAAACTCCTGTTTATTTTTCCATATCTGAGGTGTTATGGGTTGAGTGTGCTTGATGACTGATATTATACAGTCTGTTCGGAAACCAGACTCCCAACGGAAGGAAAAATAAAACAAACAATATTTTAAACATTTTTCATCAATAATTAAAGCTAGTGTGTCGATTTAATTAAAAATCCATATATTATATATTTTAGAATATTACATAATTCATGAATGCCAGTTTGTCGTGTATAATACACCAGCCAATCATGATCTGGCTCAAGCTCAAATTTCATTGGACAATAATGTGAAGTGCAGCAGTCATTTTCCATTCTTATTCATAAATCGGTTGAAAATTACTTGGAACAGACGAGCTTATATTTGTGGAGCGATCTAGATCTGCGGTTTGTCTTATTTTGTAAATCAAATTGCATCGCTGAAATGGATGCTAATGACTACAGAAGCACTGCACAAAACAAAAGTCACAATAATGGTAAGCCGTATTCAGTTCACTTATATTTATGTATATTGATACACTATTTGATGAAACGCTCATAGTTAATGAAGCCCAAGTGCCACCTACAGGCCTGTTCTGTGAAGAGTAGGCTGGAGAAATGGTGACGTGAAAGGACTTTATTGTATTACCATTTTTGATAATTATGCAGCACTATGAAAGTGTCTTATGCTCATCAAACCTCCATTTATTTGATCAAAAATACAGAAAAAAACTAATATTGTGAAATATTATTAGTTTAAACCAGCTGTTTTCTATGTGAATATCTGTTAAACATCATTCCTGTGATGCGCAGCTGTATTTTCAGCATCATTACTCCAGTCTTCAGTTTCACATGATCTTCAGAAATCGTTCTAATATGCTGATTTATTATCAGTGTTGAAACTGTTGTGCTGCTTAATTTCATTTATTTATTTATTTTTTTTTAAGAACCTGTGATACTTTTTTTGGTTCATTGATAAATAAAAAGGTAGAAAGAACAGCATGTATTCAAAATAGAGATGTTTTCTAACAATATAAATCTTTACTATCACCTTTTCTATCAATTTAACAAATCCTTGCTGAATAAAAACTAATTTCTTTAAAAAATAAATAAATAAATACTGACCTCAAGATTTTAAACGGTAGTGTATATTGTTATAAACGTTATATTTTAAATAAATGCTGTTCTATTTTAACTTTTTATTCATCAAAGTATCCTGAAAAAAGTATCACAGGTTTCCAACTTTTATAATAAATCAGTATTGCATAAAAAGTATTTTAAAGTATAACTAGATAGTAAAGTTCGTAGACAATCTTTAAGTTGGCTTGAAAAAGCCTAGCCAGAAAGTTTGAAGTAGTTTTAAAAGCTTAAAGTTTGAAGGTTTTCAGTTTTAACTAGTTTGAAGTTTAAAGTAGTTTTAAAGTTTGAAGTTTTAAATTTTTGAAAACCATACAATTTACCAGAAAAACAGATAGTCACAGACAGATAAACAGATTTATGCGATTGCTAGCATGTTGCTAGCATGACTAGCAAGTGACTAGCATGTTGCTAGCATGACTAGCAAGTGACTAGCATGTTCCTAGCATTTCTAACAAATGACTATCATGTTGCTAGCATGACTACCAAGTGACTAGCATGTTGATAGCATGACTAGCAAGTGACTAGCATGTTGTCAGCATGACTAGCAAGTGACTAGCATGTTGTTAGCATGTCGTTAGCATGATTAGCAAGTTGCTAACATGTCGTTAGCAAGTTACTAGCATGTCGTTAGCATGATTAGCAAGTTGCTAGCATGTCGTTAACAAGTTATTAGCATGTTACTAGCATGCTTAGCAAGTGACTAGCATGTTGTTAGCATGACTAGCAAGTGACTAACATGTTGCTAGCATGGCTAGCAAGTGACTAGCATGTTTGCTAGCATGACTAGCAAGTGACTAGCATGTTGTTAGCATGATTAGCAAGTGACTAGCATGTTGCTAGCATTTCGTTAGCATGATTAGCAAGTTGCAAGCATGTCGTTATCAAGTTACTAGCATGTGGCAAACATGATTAGCATGTCGCTAGCATGATTAGCATGTTACTAGCATGTTGATAACATGATTCTAGTATGATTAGCAAGCTACTAGCATGTTGCTAGCATGATTAGCAAGTGAATAACATGTTGCTAACATGATTCTAGTATGATTAACAAGTGAATAGCATGTTGTTAGCATGATTAACAAGTGACTAGCATGTTGCTAACGTCATTAGCATGATTGGCAAGTTGCAAACATGTCTTTATCAAGTTACTAGCATGTGGCAAACATGATTAACATGTTGTTAGCATGATTAGCATGTTACTAGCATGTTGATAACATGATTCTAGTATGATTAGCAAGCTACTAGCATGTTACAAGCATGATTAGCAAATGAATAACGTTACTAGCATGTTGTTAGCATGTTTCTAGCATGATTAGCAAGTTATTAGCATGATGTTAGCATGATTAGCAAATTACTAGCATGTTGCTAACATAATTCTAGCATGATTAGCAAGTTGCTAGCATGTCGTTAGCAAGTTACTAGCATGATTACCAAGTGACTAGCATGTTGCTAGCATGATTAGCAAGTTATTAGCATGTTGCTAACAATTCTAGTATGATTAGCAAGTTACTAGCATGTTGCTAGCATGACTAGCAAGTGACTAGCATGTCGTTAGCATGATTAGCATGTTACTAGCATGTTGCTAGCATGACTAGCAAGTGACTAGCATGTTGTTAGCATGATTAGCTAGTTAGCATGTCATAAGCAAGTGACTAGCATGTCGTTAGCATGATTAGCATGTTACTAGCATGTTTTTTGCATGTTTCTAGCATGATTAACAAGTTACTAGCATGTTGTTAACATGATTAGCAAGTTGCTAGCATGTTGTTAACATGTTTCTAGCATTTTGCTAACATGATTAGCAAGTTGCTAGCGTGTTGTTAGCATTTTTTTAGCATTTTGCTAACATGACTAGCAAGTTACTAGCATGTTGTTAGCATGACTAGCATGTTTTTAGCATGATTAGCAAGTGACTAGCATGTTGCTAGCATGATTCTAGCATGAATAACAAGTTACTATTATGTCACTAGCATGTTTCCAGCATGATTAGCATGTCGCTAGCATGTTTTTAGCATTGTTAACATGTTATTAACGTTTCTAGCATGATTAGCATGTTAATAGAATGAATTAGAATGTTAACATTCCGTCAATGTAAGTCTATGGGATTTTTCGCAGTTTTTATCGTAATTTTTACGAAAACCGTAAGCCGGATCAGTTAGAAAAGATATAGCAACCCGAGTCAGACCAGTCTGAAGGTCTGGGCCGAGTTTGGTGGTTGTAGCTTTAAAGGTCTAGGAGGAGATACATTTTAAAATTTGATCTCAGAAGAAGAAGAAGAAGTTTAGACAGGATTTCAGTAAGTTGGCTTTTTTTTTTCAAGCCAACTTAATGAAATTTAGATCAAGTAAAATGCAGGCTTGATGACCATAAGTGTCTTATTGCAAAAAATATAAAATAGTAATGTATCCAAACTTTTATATATACGCATAGATAGAATTTTTATTTATTTTTTATGTTTTATTTTTTTACATTGCCTCTATTTTACAGTTGAGCCCCTGCTCTGTGGAGCTCTCTGCATGTCCCTGTTATTCTGAATTGTGTGTGTGTGTGTGTGTGTGTGTGTGTGTGTGTGTGTGTGTCTGCTGGAGAAAATCCTCTGGACGCTCCTGTTTTTTTTTTCCCCTCACACACACACACACACACACACACACACACACACACACCAGCTGACAGCAGTTGAAAATGTGAATCTCAAAAGTGTGTGCTGAAGCATTCATAACTCTGGACAAATTAAAATCTTTACTGGGCTTGTGCACGTCACACTATATATGTGCCTTTTATCAGAAGAAAGAAAAGGTCTTTAAATGTATTTAGATGTGTTTCTTTGACCGTGACTTTGAGATCTGTGCACGTGTAGGCATCTCGGCGTCCTGCACTGCTCTGTTGGTCATGACGGTCAGACGTTAGAGAAGTGCTGACCTCTAACTCTTCTGACCTCGTCCTCACACGAGACCGCATCACTGTGACTCCACTGCATCTCTCAGACACTTTACAGCTGGGCGCTACACGATATCTTTTCCCATATCATACGATATCGATACAGTTTATCACAATGTTCGTTTACAGTAAATGGGGAAAGAAAAACTTCCCACGTGTGTTAGACCTTGAGAGTAAATGTAAACATAACTTTGTCCACAATTAAGCTCCGCAGAGTAAGATAGCTTTTAATATAGGCACTCATAAAATCCTTTTTACTTTTAGAACAGGTTTACAGAGTTACATGAGGATGAGAAAATTAAAACAATGATTTTTGGGTGAACTGTGCACACTGTCGTTCAAAAGTTTGGGTTCAGTATGATTTTTAATGGAGTCTCTTCTGGTCAAAAAACTAATATTGTGAAATACTTTGTGCAATTTCTAATATTGGTTTCCTATTTTAATATACAGTACTTTCTAATATAATTTATTGATCCTTCAGAAGTCATTCTAATATGCTGATTTATGATCAGTGTTCAAACTGTTGTGCTGCTTTTATTTTTCTATTTTTTTTTTTTTTGGAACCTGTGATACTTTTTTTTCTTTGATGAATAAAAACCTAAAAAAGAACAGCATTTATTCAAAATATAAATCTTTTCTAACAATATAAGTCTTTACTAACACTTTTTATCCATTTAACACATCCTTGCTGAATAAAAGTATACATTAAAAAAAAAAAAAAACACAAGGAAAAAGAATTTACTGACCCCAAACTTTTGAATAATAGTGTATATTGTAACACAAAATTTCCATTTTTAATAAACATTGCTGTTTTTAGCTTTTTATTTATCAAAGAATCCTAAAAAATATCACAGGTCCCAAAAAATATAAAGCAACACAACTGTTTCCAGCATTGGTTTTAAATCAGCATATTAGAATGATTTCTGAAGGATCATGTGACACTGAAGACTGGAGTAATGATGCTGAAAATACAGCTTTGATCACAGAAATAAATTACAGTTTAAAGTATATTAAAGCAGGAAGCAGTTATTTTAAATTGCAATAATATTTCCCAAAATTACATAATTTTTTCTGTATTTTTGATCAAACAGATACAGCCTTGATGAGCAGAAGAAACTTATTTACTCCCTACTGATCCCAAAAGGATCTTTTGAACAGCAGTGTGTGTGAGGGTTTAGAGTAGATTTATGTGTATCATGGGTCGCTCTGCTTTAAATACGATATTATCATCCAGCTGCAGTGTGTGTGTGTGATTGAAGATGATTGTGTGAACAGATTGACAGATTAGAGCGCAGGTTAATCCCGTGTGTGTGTGTGAGACTCATTCAGTGCTGCTGCTTCATTGTTTCTGAAGGTACGAGTGTGTTTCTATCTAACCATCCAGTGAATCAGTCCGGGTCAGCTGTAAGCAGGTGTAGGTGAGGCAGAGTCCGAGCTGTGTTCAGTGTCTCCGCAGCATGTCTGTGCTCTCGCTCCTGCGCTCTCCGCGGCTGTCCTTCCTGCAGACGCTGCTGTCTCTGCTGCTGTCTCTGGTGTCGCTCTCGTCCTCACACTGGTGCGTGGGCCGCCAGAAGGTGCCCAAGCCGCTCTGCTCCACGGTGCGCCGGCTCAAGTGCACTCCGGTGCACGGCGTCTCGGACGGATCCTTCTCCTGGGAGACC
>CM077218.1:55917210-55927210 GCA_039654775.1 Spinibarbus caldwelli
CGCAGCGCTAAGATCCAGTAGAACTAATAAAGAGATACAACCATAATCAGATGATAGAAGCAGGTCATTTGTAATTAGAGCAGTCTCAGTACTATGATACGGTCTAATTCCTGACTGGAATTCCTCACAGATACCATTTTTCTCTAAGAAGGAATATAATTGTGAGGATACTACCTTTTCTAGTATCTTTACGCTGCAATTACGACCAAGATGGCGGCGCGGTGAGACGCAGCGGCCACTCCAGGTCCCAAAGACGGTGCTTTTATGTCTTTTAATGTCGTCTGTTCGTCTCCAAATAGCGTCGATTTACCGTTAATTCATCGGGAGATCACTCCGAGATACATATAAGATCGCCAAAGCCTTTTGGATATCGACAAGACATACAAACACAAACTCTCGCCGGCGGCTACTGAGAAGCTACGAGGCCTTTGTTTACTGCTAGAGCCGGACCTCGAGACTGCGGCCTCGCCGACTGCCGCTACCCGCACAAGGCGGCGTCGCAAGCGGTGTGAGAGAGGACGGAAGCGCGGTAAGCGCGGAGGTATACGAGCTAGGCTGAGGGCTAACCCCACAAGACCAGCTCTTCCAACACTCATGCTCTCAAACGTTCGCTCTCTGGAAAACAAACTGGACTTAATTCAACTCAGTCGGTCTACACAGCATGAGGCAAGGGATTGTTGTGTGTTTGTTTTCACTGAAACATGGCTAAACGACAACATCCCGGACTCCGCCATTCAGCTGCACGGACTAACTTGCTACCGCGCGGACAGAAATTCATCACTGTCTGGTAAGACTCGCGGGGGTGGCTTGTGTGTGTATATCAACAAAGAATGGTGTAACAACGCTGCGGTAGCGACAAAACACTGTTCATCACTGGTGGAGTTTATGTTTGTGAAGTGTCGACCGTTCTATCTGCCGCGGGAGTTCACGGCCATTGTTATTGTCGCGGTTTACATTCCCCCGTGTGCAAACGCAAAGGACGCGCTTCGCGAGCTGTACAGCGCCATCAGTGAACAACAAACAAATAACCCCGACGGCTTTTTCATCATAGCCGGTGACTTCAACCACACAAACCTAAAGACAGTTTTGCCAAAGTTCTACCATCATGTGAACTTTGCAACAAGGGGAAACAACACACTGGACTTTGTTTACACAACAGTTAAGAACGCATACAAAGCCGAACCCCGCCCCCACCTCGGGTACTCGGGACCACATCTCTGTTATGCTAATCCCAGCATACAGACCACTTCTAAAACTCACCAAACCGGTTCAAAAGCAGATCACAGTATGGCCAGACAATGCCACCTCAGCACTGCAGGACTGCTTCCAGGACACAGACTGGAACATGTTTAAAGAGGCAGCCACCTACAACAACCACACAGACCTGCAGGAGTACACCGAAACTGTGACTGCTTACATCAAAAAGTGCATAGATGATGTGACAGTCACCAAAACCATCACCACACGTGCCAACCAGAAGCCATGGATGACAGCAGAGGTTCGTGGGCTGCTAAAGACCAGAGATGAAGCGTTCAGATCAGGAGATAAAGCAGCCCTCAAAACAGCAAGAACCAATCTGTCTCATGGCATCAAGAAGGCAAAACATCAGTATGCTAAAAAAATCAACAATCACTTCGCAGACAGCAGAGACACTCGGACCCTATGGCAAGCCATTCAGACCATCACTGACTACAAGCCCCTGCCACAGGCCAGTGACGATGACACATCTTTACCAGAGGCACTCAACCACTTCTACTCACGATTTGAGATACAGAACGACACACCTGCACAGAAACTACTCACATCTCCAAACGACCAGGTACTCTGTCTCTCTCCAGTCAACGTAAGGAAGACCCTATCCAGCATTAACCCACGAAAGGCTGCGGGCCCTGACAACATACCTGGACGTGTACTGAAAGACTGTGCTGCACAACTGACGGATGTCCTAACAGACATCTTCAACATCTCGCTGAGCCAGACAGTCGTCCCCACGTGTCTCAAATCCACCTCCATAATTCCAGTACCAAAGAAGTCACCTGTGTCCTGTCTGAATGACTATCGTCCCATAGCACTGACCCCAATCATGATGAAGTGCTTTGAGAGGTTAGTCATGCAGCACATCAAGTCCAGTCTCCCAAACACGCTGGACCCACTCCAGTTTGCATACCGTCCAAACCGTTCCACGGACGATGCAATATCCACCACTTTCCACCTAGCTCTTACCCATCTGGAACAGAAAGACTCTTATGTTAGAATGCTGTTCATTGACTTCAGCTCAGCATTCAACACAATAATCCCACAACAGCTCATCCACAAACTAAACCTGCTGGGCCTGAACACCTCCCTCTGTAATTGGATCCTGGACTTTTTAACTGCAAGACCTCAGTCAGTCCGTGTCGGCCGCAACACCTCCAGCACTACCACACTGAGCACAGGTGCCCCACAAGGCTGTGTGCTCAGCCCGCTGCTCTTCACGCTGCTGACCCACGACTGCACTGCCAAGTCCAGCTCCAACCACATCAAGTTTGCTGATGACACAACTGTGGTAGGCCTCATCAGCAACAACGATGAAACGCACTACAAAGAGGAAGTGGCACAGCTGGCTGAATGGTGTGGTGCTAACAACCTGTCCCTCAATGTGGGTAAGACGAAAGAGGTTGTGATGGACTTCAGGAGAAACTCTGTTGACCATCCCCCGCTGACCATCGACGGCTCAACCGTGGAGAGAGTCGGCAGCACTAAATTCCTGGGAGTGCACATCACAGAGGATCTCACCTGGACCACCAACATCACGTCACTCAACAAGAAGGGACAACAGCGCCTCCACTTTCTCCGCCGGCTGAAAAGGGCAAGTCTCCCTCCACCCATCCTCACCACTTTTTACAGGGGCACCATTGAGAGTGTGCTGACCACCTGCATCACTGTCTGGTATGGGAACTGCAGTGCTGCTGACCGCAAGACCCTACAACGAACAGTGAACACTGCCGCAAAGATCATCGGTGCCCCTCTCCCCTCCATCCTGGACATTTTCCTTTCACGATGCTCCAACAAGGCCACCAGCATCATGAAGGACCCCACCCACCCCTCTCACAACCTCTTCCAGCTCCTGCCATCAGGTAGAAGGTACCGGAGTCAAGTCAAGTCAAGTCACCTTTATTTATATAGCGCTTTTAACAATACAGATTGTGTCAAAGCACTTAACAGTATCAAATTGGAGGATAGAGTGTCAGTAATGTATAATAATAAGATTAAACACTCAATTTTCAGTTAAAGGCATTTCATTATTGAATTCAGAGATGTCATTGTCTAGCTCAGTTTAGTTTAAATAGTATCTATGAAATAAAATTGACGTTAATCGTAAAAAATTTAAGTGTCCCCAACTGAGCAAGCCAGAGGCGACAGCGGCAAGGAACCAAAACTCCCTCTGTGGCAGAATGGAGAAAAAAACCTTGGGAGAAACCAGGCTCAGTCGGGGGGCCAGTTCTCCTCTGGCCAGGATATTATTATTTATTTTTTTACTTGTTGTTTTAATTAAATGCTAAATGTATAAATGTATTATATTTCTATTTTTATATTGTTGCAATTTCTAACAATAATAGTATTATGTAGTTAGGTATTTTATTATATTTATAGTTATTTTGTTTAATTTTAAGTTCTATTGTATTTAAGTCGAGGTCTTCACTGGGGATATGTCCCCGGGGCTCATCCAGGTGTCCGGCCTCCGCTGATGATCAGGGTCGCAGACATCATCTCCCGGCGCCGATCCACCATCTGATCCGGACACGGACTGAGAAACAGAATAATAAAGAAACAGACAAATATTAGCGTAGATGCCATTCTTCTTACGATGTAACGAGTACATCGTGTGTTATGAGGAGTGTTCCCGGTTCCGGTTGATCTAATTAATGCAGCCTAACAATCCTTTAACGGATTTGAATAATAGAAGTGTATTAGTGTGTTATGTGTAAGCCAGGTTAAAGAAATGTGTCTTTAATCTAGATTTAAACTGACAGAGTGTGTCTGCCTCCCGAACAGTGTTAGGTAGATTGTTCCAGAGTTTGGGTGCTAAATAGGAAAAGGATCTGCCGCCCGCAGTCGATTTTGATATTCTAGGTATTATCAAATGGCCAGAGTTTTGAGAACGCAGCAGACGTGGAGGACTATAATGTGATAAGAGCTCGCTCAAGTACTGAGGAGCTAAGCCATTCAGGGCTTTATAAGTAATTAACAAGATTTTAAAATCTATCCGATGTTTGATAGGGAGCCAGTGCAGTGTTGACAGAACCGGGCTAATATGGTCATACTTCCTGGTTCTAGTAAGGACTCTAGCTGCTGCATTTTGGACCAACTGTAGTTTATTGATCAAGCGTGCAGAACAACCACCCAGTAAAGCATTACAATAGTCTAACCTTGAGGTCATAAACGCATGAATTAGCATTTCTGCATTTGACGTTGAGAGCATAGGTCGCAATTTAGATATGTTTTTGAGATGGAAAAACGCAGTTTTACAGATACTAGAAACATGGCTTTCAAATGAAAGATTGCTATCAAACAGCACACCTAGGTTCCTAACTGATGAAGAAGAATTGACAGAGCAGCCGTCAAGTGTTAGATAGTGTTCTAGGTTATTACATGTGGGGTTTTTAGGTCCGATAATTAACACCTCTGTTTTTTCAGAATTTAGCAGTAAGAAGTTACTCGTCATCCAGTTTTTTATATCGACTATACATTCCGTTAGTTTCTCAATTTGGTGTGTTTCACTGGGCCGTGAAGAAATATAGAGCTGAGTATCATCAGCATAACAGTGAAAGCTAACACCATGTCTCCTGATAATATCTCCCAAGGGTAACATGTAAAGCGTGAAAAGTAACGGCCCTAGTACTGAGCCTTGAGGTACTCCATACTGCACTTGTGATCGATATGATACCTCTTCATTTACTGCTACGAACTGATGGCGGTCAGATAAGTACGATTTGAACCATGCTAAGGCACTTCCACTAATGCCAACAAAGTTTTCTAGTCTATTCAAAAGAATGTTGTGGTCGATAGTGTCGAATGCAGCGCTAAGATCCAGTAGAACTAATAAAGAGATACAACCACGATCAGATGATAGAAGCAGGTCATTTGTAACTCTAATGAGAGCAGTCTCAGTACTATGATACGGTCTAAATCCTGACTGGAATTCCTCACAGATACCATTTTTCTCTAAGAAGGAATATAATTGTGAGGATACTACCTTTTCTAGTATCTTTGACAGAAAAGGGAGATTTGAGATGGCGCCGCAAATGGCAGCTACTGTGCTTTGCTCTTCAGTGTTTGTACTGTTTTTGTTCGTTTTTCCTGTTTTTTGTTTCTCAAACACCATCAGTTTTACCAGGGATGATCTGCTGAACATTCGGCAGAACACACCACAGAATCTTTTACCAGTTTTTGATTATTCGGACGTTTTGCTGGACATTGTTGTTGGCGGAGCCGTAGCTCTGGTCAAACGCTTCAGGATGCGCAGACGGGGGAAGCGAGCCGGCGCGCTCGTGAAGCTCAGACAGCGTGGATTTAGAACGGCGTTGCCTAGCATCCATCTGGCGAATCTCCGCTCTCTACCCAACAAAACGGACGAACTCCTTCTGCTCTCCCGGACAAACAGGGACTTTTCAAACTCTGCTGCTCTGTGTTTCACGGAAACCTGGCTGAACGACGCCATTCCGGACAGCGCGTTACATCTTCCGAGCTTTCAGCTGTTTAGAGCGGATCGGGAGGCAGAATCAACGGGGAAATCACGCGGCGGCGGGACGTGCTTTTACATCAATGAGAGGTGGTGTACAGATGTAACTGTGTTAAAGAAGATGTGCTGTTCTGATCTAGAAACGCTCTTCATTAACTGCAAGCCTTTCTACTCGCCGCGGGAGATTCACTCGTTCATTCTCGTGAGTGTTTACATTCCTCCGCAAGCGCACGTGAGCTCAGCTTTACAGAAACTCGCTGATATGATCACAGAGACAGAACAACAACACCCGGACTCTGTTTTAATCATTCTCGGGGACTTTAATAAAGCAAATCTCTCCCGTGAACTGCCAAAATACAGACAGCATGTTACATGTCCCACCAGAGACAGTAATATATTGGATCACTGTTACACAGCGATAAAGGACGCATATCACTCTGTCCCACGAGCAGCTTTAGGACTCTCTGATCACTGTTTGGTTCATCTTATACCGACCTACAGGCAGAAACTCAAATCTGGAAAACCTGTATTAAGAACTGTTAAAAGATGGACTAATGAAACAGAGTGGGATTTACAAGCCTGTTTCGACCTTACTGATTGGACTGTTTTTGAATCTGCCGCAAATGATCTGGATGAGCTCACAGAGACTGTAACATCTTACATCAGTTTCTGTGAGGATGTGTGCATTCCTACCAAGACTCATCTAACTTACAACAACGACAAACCATGGTTCACTGCAAAACTCAGACAGCTCCGTCAGGCCAAAGAAGATGCTTACAGAAAGGGGGATAAAGTCTTGTATAAACAGGCCAAATACACACTGGAAAAGGAGATCAGACTGGCAAAGAGGAATTATTCCGGCAAGCTAAGGAAAAAATTCTCTTCCAGTGATTCTGCTTCAGTGTGGAAAGGTATGAAAGAAATCACCAGTTACAAGTCACCATCCCCCAGCACTCTGGAGAATCAACACCTGGCAGACGGACTGAACGAGTTCTATTGCAGGTTTGAAAAAACACCCCACACCCGCCCTGAACACCTCTCCACACAACCATTCACACAACCATTCACACCTCCAGCAACCCCCGTCTCCCCCACACCTGCAATTCAGATCAGCGAAGATGAGGTGCGCCAGGTCTTCAGGAAGAACAAAAGAAGGAAAGCACCAGGCCCAGACGGTGTGTCACCAGCCTGCCTAAAAATCTGTGCTGACCAGCTGGCCCCCATCTTCACACAGATCTTCAACAGATCTCTGGAGCTGTGCGAAGTCCCCTCATGCTTCAAACGCTCCACCATCATCCCCGTCCCAAAGAAACCCAAAATTACTGGACTTAATGACTACAGACCTGTGGCTCTAACATCTGTGGTCATGAAGTCATTTGAAAGACTGGTTTTGGCTTATCTGAAGTCCTCCACTGGACCCTTACTGGACCCCCTGCAGTTTGCCTACAGAGCAAACAGGTCTGTGGATGATGCAGTCAACATGGGACTGCACTTCATCCTGCAGCATCTGGACAGACCAGGGACTTATGTGAGGATCCTGTTCGTAGACTTCAGCTCCGCTTTTAACACCATCATCCCGGACACCCTTCAGAACAAACTAACTCAGCTCTCCGTCCCCACCTCCGTCTGTCAGTGGATCACCAGCTTCCTGACAGACAGGCAGCAGCTAGTGAGGCTGGGAAAATACACATCCAGCACTCGTACGATCAGCACTGGAGCTCCTCAGGGCTGTGTTCTCTCCCCACTGCTCTTCTCCCTGTACACTAACGACTGCACATCTAAAGACCCCTCTGTCAAGCTCCTGAAGTTTGCAGACGACACCACACTGATCGGCCTCATCAAGGACGGTGACGAGTCTGCCTACAGACAGGAGGTTAAGGAGCTGGCTGTCTGGTGCAGTCTTAACAACCTGGAGCTCAACACGCTCAAAACTGTGGAGATGATCGTGGACTTCAGGAGGAACCCCTCTGCACTCCCCCCACTCACCATCATGAACAGCACTGTGACTGCAGTGGAGTCATTCAGATTCCTGGGCACCACCATCTCCCAGGACCTGAAGTGGGACAATCACATAGACTCCATTGTGAAAAAGGCCCAGCAGAGGTTGTACTTCCTTCGCCAGCTAAGGAAGTTCAACCTGCCACAGGACTTGCTGAATCAGTTCTACTCCGCCATCATTGAATCCGTCCTCTGCACTTCAATAACTGTCTGGTTCAGCTCAGCTACCAAATCTGACCTCAGAAGACTACAGAGGGTAGTCCGGACTGCTGAGCGAATCATTGGTACAACCCTCCCCACTCTCCAAGAACTGTACTCATCCAGAGTGAGCAAAAGGGCTGGCAAAATCACTCTGGACCCCTCACATCCAGCACACTCCCTCTTTGAACTGTTACCATCTGGTCGACGCTACAGAGCTCTGAGCACCAGAACGACCAGACACAGGAACAGTTTCTTCCCTCAGGCAATCCATCTCATGAACACTTGACATTAAAAGTGGAACACACAACACTATTATAAATTATTTATTCAACACACATACTTATTGTTTTCATTTCAGATTTGCACATATTAGACCTGTACACCATAATTGTCTATATATTGTGTTTTTGCTATTTGTACATTGCCTATTTGTAAATTATTCTTTTTATTATCTGTGCCCTGTCCTGTTGCTGTCTTTCTGTTGCACTGTAGAGCTTCTGTCACAAAAACAAATTCCTCGTATGTGTAAGCATACCTGGCCAATAAAGCTCATTCTGATTCATTCTGATTCATTCATTCTGAGATCGGTCTGTAATTAACTAGATCTTTGGGGTCAAGTTGTGGTTTTTTAATGAGAGGCTTAATAACAGCCAATTTGAAGGTTTTGGGGACATATCCTAATGACAATGATGAATTAATAATAGCCAAAAGAGGATCTATGACTTCTGGAAGCAGCTCTTTTAGTAGTTTAGATGGAATAGGGTCTAACATACATGTTGTTGGTTTAGATGATTTAACAAGTTTATACAATTCTTCCTCTCCTATAATAGAGAATGAGTGGAATTGTTCCTCAGGGGATCTATAGTGCACTATCTGATGCGATACTGTAGCTGACGGCTGCATGGTTACAATTTTATCTCTGATAGTATCGATCTTGGAAGCATCAGAGCTCGCTCTGTCAGATTGCTCAACAGCTTTTTTCCCCAGGCTGTGAGAGCTCTTAACTCCAATCCCCCTGTCCCCCTCTGAAACCATGAACACCTCAGCCCTCCCACCCCCCAACTCATTAAAAACTGTTGACAATTTTACTAAGTGCAATTCTGAATGTGCTACACACAGGTGAGTGGGCTATACAGACCACCTGTAGTAACGCACTCATCCCACTATATGCACACTAGACACTTTCTACAAACACTCCCTGCCACAAAGACTCTTAAGAAAATATATGTCTACTTGAACATTGCACTACAAAAAAATACGTTTACTTGAGCATTGCACTACAAAATCTTTTTGCACTATGCACTGTCACCCACAAAATCTCTCTTCTGCACAATAATTTAATGTACAAAAAATATATTTTTCTGCACAATTTCATGTACATATCTCTTTCGCACAATTTCATGTACAGTATTTATGTAAAGTTTTTGTACAGTCTCAGTTTGTGTATGTGTAGACAACTAGGAATAGCAGTTATAGTATTTTTAGTGTATGTATAGTCAGATAGTTAACTGTTGTATAGCTCTATTGTTTTTCCTATACTTGCATTGTTGTATGTTTATCTTAGGTTTAACCAGTATGTAGCACCGTGGTCCTGCGAGACACGACATTTCGTTCCACTATATGTCCACACATGTAGCAGAATGACAATAAAGCTCGACTTGACTTGACTCTTTGACAGAAAAGGGAGATTTGAGATCGGTCTGTAATTAACTAGATCTTTGGGGTCAAGTTGTAACACACTAACACACACACACTCTCTCTCTCTCACACACACACACACACTATAACACACTCTCTCTCTCACACACACACACTATAACACTCTCTCTCTCTCTCTCTCTCTCACACACACACACACACTACAACACACACACTCTCACTCTCTCTTTCTCTCTCTCACACACTATAACACACACACACTGTCGCTTTCTCTCACACACACACTCTCTCACACACACACACTATAACACACACTCTCTCTCACACACACACTATAACACACACACACACACACTCACTCTCTCTCACACACACACTATAACACACACACTCTCACTCTCTCTCTCTCACACACACACA